>JAODUG010039209.1:0-17382 GCA_027564795.1 Aphredoderus sayanus
TATCCAATCAACTGACAAGATGTTTATGAAAGAAACCGCCCTAAACAAACAGTTCCTATGGACAGCTCCCCAGATGTCTCAATGGGACTTTCCTGGTCGCATGAAGGTGAAGTTAACCCTCCCACTGTCCTATGGGTCTCGGGCGACTCACCAGTAGCGGGTGCCAAACACAACACAGACATATGACATTCCGCGGTTGACTCCCTCTGCTGGCAGTCTTCTGAAATGCTTTAGGACAGCAGGAAAGTTAACAATGTAATGCTGCATAATGTTTGTGACTCGGTACATTTTGGATGATGCGTCAAGAGACCATGCACTGGACATTGCCCTTCATGCGTCATGAGCCCAAACAATGGACACACTTCTTTAAATCAGTTACACAAGAGAGGAACATAGGCCACAATGTTAGCAATGCTTTTGGAATAAATTTAAATGTACTGCATTTATATAGCGCTTTTCTAGCCTACCGGCCACTCAAACTGCTTTACATTATTGCCTTACATTCACACACCGATGGCGGTGCAAGCCATGCAAGGAGCACCTAACCACTGGGAGCAATTGGGGTTAGACATCTTGCCCAAGAATGTTTGCAGGTAATCCAGCAACTCTGGGGCTTGAACCCACAACCTTCCGGCTGGGAGTCAAACACCCAGACCACTGACTAAAATGTATCATCATCCTGATGAACCCAACTGGTTTCTGGCAATATTCGTGCTCAAGTGTGGGCTGCCATAAATCCTCTTCATCCTCCCAGCAGGAATTTGAGAATATATATTTTTTGTGATAATTACGAAATCATCTTTTTCACACTGGTTCACACAACGCCAGGCCAAACTGGTATAAACTACAGAGCTTTATATCCATGGAGTACAGGAGAAATTAGGTAAGAAGCTCCAGTTTTGCATTTGTCAAATTGCATTTGTTAAACAAACTGTATTCAGAGAATAAAAATGTTATTGGATCTGCTATACACTACAGTTTCACTATTGCAAAGCTAAAACCTAAATACAAAACCGCACAACACTGACATATAAAAATGCTAGTAGGACATAAGCATGAAATATGGAAGAGCTACTAGAGATCATATTTCATTATACCATTAGGTGTGCATAATTTAAAATCGATTAAAGCAGCGAGGAAATAATATATTGTAGTCCGTTCTCTGAAAAATTGTTAGTGAAGCAGCTACAGTGTCTTATATCTATCTGTCTTTGGTCACTATGGAGGTGTTTCCGAGGCGACTGTTGCTGGGATGTGACTCAGCGTTTCGCCCGCCCCTCGGCAACAGGCCCACACCATCCTAAGACGGCCCACCAGTGCCAACATGACACACACACACACACACACACACACACACACACTAACTGTAAGCAGCAGCTACTCAAAATATGGATTGTCCTGTACTAGCATAAATGCTAACGTTTGGCAGCTAAAACATCACATCTAGTTGTCATCTAAAGAATGAATAGCTCTTCAACATAAAGGATCATACTGATTCAACTTCCAACTCAATTAAGTCAATACAGTCATCTTCAAATGTATGGGAACAGTAAGGATATGTCTTTTGTTTTTGACACTGAAGACAATAGAGTTTGAGATCAGAAAATGTGGGTGGTCTGACACAAATGGTTCCAAGTTTAAGGCAGCTAGATGAATAGGAATAAATGCTTCTCATATACATATTTTGTTTGATCTCAAACTCTAGGGTCTTCAGTGTAGAAACAAAGGCATTAACCTTGCTGTTCCAATAATTGCACTGTAAATGTGCCATCTACTGTAGGTTATAACACAAATTATATGACAGGACATTTAAGGCTGATCAAATAAAATATACAGCTGGCAGCTTGACTCTTAAGACACACTTGTCTGTGTTAACTGCAGTATTCCCCAGCAATAAATGTGACTTGATTTGACTAACAATATAAAAATGCAAATACTGTCCACTTATTGCAGCTGGTGTGAGATATAGCCTACTCTGCAGGTTGAGATCAAAGCACATTTCAGACGTGTTGAAGACTGGATTAGAGAAACATCAGTTTGGAATAAGAAGCCATACATAATGGTGATGATGGAGTGAGCCCAGGGTTCAGACAGACATAATACAATCAGCACACTCTGATTAAATGAACAATTATGTCACGATTGAATAGGCTACAGAAAGGAGCCTTTAAATGTACCTGCTTGAACAAACTAAAGTGTACTTGATTTTGTATTGCTTTTGCTGGCTTATTGTAACTGATCCAAATAACGGCAGAGGATAGGACTGGGAAATATTAACTGGAGCTTGTGTGTTCCAATAACAATGCAATTATTGAATTAATAATGACAATATTATTATAGTAATAGCAATGGTATTGGTACTGACCAATAAATTAATGCATTTACTAATTCCAGTCGAGAAAACAAAAGAAACCACAAACTATAGCCAAAAAAGGTATCTATACAGTAGCCATAACAAATATCACATAGGTATATGTTCTCTGCTAGTATAAATAGAACCCAGGGAACATTTTCTCCATATGCAATACATACATTCTCTCATCTGCGGTTATTCTGTGTGAATATCGTGCAGCGTAGTGAAATGGGCAATAACACAAAAAGTATTTCAAATACTTGTGCAGCCAGGACACTTTAACTTCGGCTGCAGACATGGGCCTGAAATAAACTGAACGCAGCGACATAAAGCATCACTTTATAGCATCACTTCTTTGTCTTCTGCACATTGCTATAAACACACTAAATGTCACCACCACGGTCGATACTGCGAGGGTGAAAGTGGTGTTGATAACTCCCTTTTCGCAGCATGAATGTGCAATGAACCTGTTAAGTTCACACATTTTACAACGATGCGAGAATGGCCTTGGATGGAGACACGTTCACACTTCAAGCTTCTTTAAAACCGCTGCGAACACATTAACAGACATTTTACCTTCCCAATGCGTTGATTCCGGTTTTGATAGAAGAATTCATCATTTTCCGAGGCCGAAGCGGAATTTCTTTCTACACACATTCATCTGGCATTCTCTTCATCATGATGATGTTTTTTAGTCCAGTCTTGTGTCAATGACGTTCATTTCCGGTGTTTTGATGAAACAGTTCCCGTCGCCATAATAGTTCCGTAACACACACTTAAGTGTAAGATTAACATTAAGTATATTACTGTATTTGTTCAATGTTATGCCATGCGTTATTTGACTTTTTAAATATATGTTTCTCAATTATATATTTGGCTATCATGTCTTGTAGTCAATTTTTACTTTTCAATGGAATTTCGGCAGGGCGGGTAATTTCAGTACTACACCTGTCACTTGATTTCCCAGCGCCTACAACACTAGGTGCAGGAATGAAAAATAATGTACAAACTCACTGTAAAATATATGGACTCATGTTACATTTTAATCAATATAAAGATGGCACCTACAAGTGTTTATCAATTACATAGAAATGATTTTATACATATGAAATCAATATAATTTAGGCTATTAGAATATTAACAGCTATATATTTTATAGTTTTACAAAATAATGCGACTAAACCAACATTTTTAACAAGTTTATTAATTTCCTGGCAGCATTCCTTAATTCTGAGCCCTTACAGATGAGGTTTCTCTTTCATAAATATTGTATTAACTTGTAGAAATATAAAACAAATGTTTAAAACAATTCACCTGAATGGTAAAAACATAACACTGAATTATAAAAAAGTTTATTTGTGATTTCAAACGATATTACAGAACATTATCTACTGGTCACAACAATACTTTCAAGTAGCTGTACATTGATTTCTTTCTAGTTACAGTTCATTGTTTTCAATCACATAGTCTATTACATTAACACAGCAGTTTGGCAACTGTCAAAACTGTTGGTACAAGAGTCAAAAAGCTCCCATCTACGCATCTATGATCGACTAGTCTGACTAATTGGATTTTCAATTCACACGCTGATGGTGTGAGTGTGTGCGCGTGTATGTGCGCACGTGTGTGTGTGCGCGTGTATGTGCGCACGTGTGTGTGTGCGCGTGTATGTGCGCGCGTGTGCGTGCGTGCGTGAGTGTCGCCTGGCGGTACACTTGTCCATATCTCCAAGGTAACAACAGAACCTTGCTCCGCCCCTCCTCTCCTGAGCCCGTCCTCTCAGGTCCTCTCCAGGCTGTGGTAGAAAGCCGTGTCCCTGCGGTGCCGCTGCACGGGAATGTTGCCCCGGGTGACCGCCATCTTCTCCAGGTCCACCTCCACCAGGGCCACGCCCTCACCCGCGCCCCCACAGTCCCCCAGCACCGCCCCCCAGGGGTCCACGGCCAGGGCGTGGCCGTACGACGAGCGCTGCTCGTGGTTTCTGCCCACCTGCGCTGCCGCCAGCACGTAGCACTGGGTCTCCACGGCCCGGGCGCGTAGCAACAGCTGTGATTGGCACATTGTCAGTTACTGCTGATTAATCACCGGGTGGCATTGGCATTTACATTTTAGTCATTCAACCAGTAGCACAAGAGACAGGAGCACTGCAGCCACTAGAGCCAGATGCTGTATGCAACCTTTTACATGTCATGTTTCATCTTGAAAGGGGGATATTTTATAGTTGCAGTCTGACTTAATTAATCTAGAGAGGCAAGCAATCCTTTCATTTCTGTCTGGTATATTTGACGTGTTACCAATCAGCGTTGTTCTGGTAGCTACGGGCGTGGTTTAGGTGTGACGCAGTGAAAGCGAGTCGAAAACAACAATGGCAGTTCATACAGACAGACAGATGGTTCATCCTGCCAAGTGTTTTTTGAATGCGCCTGCCTTTTTCTAAACAACTTCAATGGATGCTTCCCAGATGGTTGTGTGCATAGAACTAAGTTATGTGAGTAACAACAGTCTTGCAGACTCTTGTTCACAGAGTCTGCAAGAATTAAACAACCCTTTTAGAGGCATTCATTATTAACTGAAAGTTGATTCTAATCATGTTTTCTACATACAACCTGTTTTGAATAATACCTGTTTTAGGTAGTTGATGCCAATTTAATGTGAAAGCATTCCCTATATAGCAGCTGAGTGTAATTATCACATTTTCATTACCTGCTACCATGGAGATTAAAGTGGTAGCGGTAAATCAATGTGTCTATAAACAGTGTGTTGACTGAACTGAATAGGCATCCCACCTCCCAATGAGCAGGTCCGGTTGCCATGGTAAAGGCTGAAGGATAGGTCAGGATCTCTGCCCCCTGCCTCTGCAGAGCGGAGGACAGCTCAGGAAACCTCAGATCATAGCAGATACACAATCCCACCTATAGCAGCAGTAATAGCAACAACATTTCTAATTAATTAACCTAATCAATGTTGCATCGTGTGTTTATGTTTTAAAGGTTTTTAGTAAATGCATGCATGTTTTCTCTCTTATTTCATGACTTTTTAGCCCATGGTTTTATCGATACCAGGATAAGTGACATATGTCACCTTGCCAATGGGAGTTTGGACCGGGGGCACGAAAGATGGTCCAGGGATGGTGAAGGCACTTTCTTTGAACGAGATGCCTTTCTCTGGCAGCTCTACATCACACAGATGAGTCTTCCTGTATACCTGTACCACAGCACCTGTGGGGGTAGTGAAATATCAACATCATTCACCGTGTGTGTGTGGTTCTATTAATCTGCTCCCACAACCAGTGTTTAAAAAGGTGGAGTAAGTCTTTCTCGAGAACCCTTGCTACCAGGGCTGTGTATTAATACCAGATTATTTTCTCAGTACGCACAGAATGGAGAATGGAACCGCGAGGAGATATTTGGAAAATTTCACAAAAAGTGTATACGCTTACAATCGCTTACTACACATTTAAATAAAACCATCTATAGCCCCTCTGCTCCCAGGTGTTTTAAGAGAGGAATCAGAGAGATGTCAATCATGCAGGGGCTGTACACTGACCATACAGTCCTGAGAGGTGAATCAGCCACTTTGACTCAAAACCCATAGGAGGCACTATAGAAGAGAGATACATTGTGTGAGTACCTTGATCATCAATGATGACGTGACTGTTATAGATTCGCCTGTCCGTCTCCCACTCATGCCCCTGCTCGTGAAACCCGCCAAGAGAAAGCCACACCTTCAGCGACCTGATAATTGACATACAAATATTAGCATTACTGATAAAACAGGTAAAAAAAATGCAACTCAACTAGAGAGACTAGAACTTGTCTTTGTGATTTTGTTTATTCTTGCAAGAATTGTACAACTCTCAGAGAGTGGGAAAACAGTCTGCTAAGGTTGGACCCAGAATGGCAGGGTCATCTTACATTTATAGTAGAAAGGCTGTGACACATAGCAAAACGAGAAACACGCAGGAGCTTCTACACTCATATCTCTTTGTTTTTGGATTTTGACTAGGTCAATAGTAACAGAGAGTTCTGCATACTTCTCACATACTAGCAAAATGTTACACTGAAAATGCACAACTATAATTGTTAAGAATATTGTCATGGTTAAATGTCATACTAAAATGTCGTTACCACACATACAGAACAGACTGGTGGTGTGCTGGCGGTGTCTCTACCTGGCCAGCTGGGCGTATCTGGAGATTGTATCTCCCGTTAGGGTCTCAGATAACGACAGGGTCTCCTCTCGACTGGACCCTATGTAGTCGAAGCCCTCGGGTAGGAACACCATGCTGGCACCACCCTCTTTGGCTTCCTCCACCAGCCTTTTGCAGGCGGAGAAGTTGGCCTCTTTGTCTGGGGTGGACGTCACCTGACACACCGCAGCCACTGGATGACATGAGGTGGACATCCTGGTGGAATATAATAATAACAAATCACGAATCATGATTCACAGCAGAGCAAAGGCTTGCACGTGATTTTAAATGTTGCCACAGCAATCTGCTGTGAAAGAAAACGCACGGTCCATTGCCATCGATGGTTGAACATTAACAGTGCTACATTTCACCCTTGAAATGTGAAAGTCGCCGTGAACGATTAGCATAACTAAAAGCTAGGTCTATTTAAAAATGATAAGCTTTTTACTAAGCAATGTACACCCTTCAGAGTAAACCATACCTGTATTTGCAGGATAAGTTGGTGAGCAAAAGTTTTGCCTGGTTTGCCAAACAGAGTCTGACGGCGAGCATTGACTTCACGTCCCAAGCTGTCACCTGCACCGTTTACTGACCCCCCACATAACTATGGGAACAACAACGCGTATATTCTGGTATTTAAATTATAATGAGAATATTGCATTGCTTAGTCCATACATATGTAGTATCAACGTGTACATATCCTTATATTGCTGAATAAATCAAGGTTCCAACTGAGGCTGTTTCCCAGCAATTTCCCAGGTGTATTCGTGACAGGCAAACTACAGGACAGCTAAAGCCCCTTTGCTCGGGTCCTCTGCCTCGTCCCCACTCTAGCAACACCTTCCAAGATGGCAGCGAACAGTAGCAGCACGGGCAATAAATCTGGTACTAGTGCAGGAGGAAGACAGGCTGCGCAGTCGGCCGAACAGGTATCCTATTTTTCATCGTTGTACTTTTGGTCAAGTCAAACTTTATTTGGGTTTCACTCAGATGAAGCTAAAGCGACCAGTCGGATACCCCGCTAGACAAAGCTAACGTTCCCAGGCTAGGTTCAATGCTTTCTTGCAACAGCGTGTTGCAGACTCAGTCAAAGCTATATTTGTCATTTTACAGGCAGATGAAACCCACGGTGTGATTTGAAACAGATAGTTACTTACCACTTGATTGTTTTAGCACGTTTAGCATTCCCCTTTTATATGATATGATGAATGGCTAGACTGTAAAGCTATTTGGCTATTTTTGTCAGTCCACTCTACACCACTTCGTTTGCCATCAGTATATATTTGGTAAATGTCTATAGCATTGTTACAAAAACAGCAGCAGTTGATGATGAGCCGTAATAGGCCATTCTAATATTAACCATCAAGATGTGATGACTTGATGACGATCAAATTATGTGACGATATATTTGTATCTGTGGGAAACAGGTCGTTGCAACATTTCAGAGGATGAGACAAGAACAACGCAGTATGGCTTCTAAAGCGTCAGAGCTGGAGATGGATATCAATGAGCACAGGTCCGTAAATGACAAAAAAGGTTATACCCCAACTGGGTCTAGTGATACTCTTCCCTCCAACTCTTCCAACAAACCTTTCTTTACTGGTATCCACGCATGTCACTAACATCACTTACTTGCGGAGACTAATAGAATTTGTCAATTTGATATCACTTTCTTAACTCTCTATATACAGTCTAGTAATCGATACTCTGAAAGATGTGGACCCATCCAGGAAGTGCTTTCGTCTGGTGGGAGGAGTGCTTGTAGAGAGGACAGTGAAAGAGGTTCTACCTGCGTTGGAAAGCAATAAAGAACAGGTGGGTCTACTGTGATGCCAAACCACACAACATTATCTCAGCCTTAGCCAATGTGTGTGGGTGGGTGGGGCTTCTCAGGGAGTACCATATATGGCATTGAAGGAAGAGTCATTTTTTTTATTCAAATATCAAGAACTTTCTCCAGAATCCTTGACTCCACCTTGTTTTAACCCTCCTGTTGTTCTCTGGGTCAAACTGACCTAACGCACCAATCCTAATTCTACATTTTACAGACACATGATGTGCACTGCTGGCACAACAAGGTGTGTGTTTAAAACCTGAGGGTTGAAAGGCACACAAAAAAAATACATAAAGAAATAAATACACACAGCAATGACAATAAAGGTATCAACACAAATAGACACAATCAGGTGGCGCCATCTGGTGATATAATAAGGACATAAGGAGGGTTAAGTCTTCATTTATTTATAAAACATTTTTAAAGATAGGGTCAGTCATTATAGAGACCGCTTGCTGACTTTGAACCGAAACCAAAACAGATCACCTTCAGTGCCATTGGGTGCTCTGCCCCACACATTGGAAACACATTGCAAAGCCTAGGGTGTTGTTGATGTGTGCGGTCTGTACCACTTTGGTTGTGTTCCTGTGTAAAAGTACTTTATTTTTATATATTTTATTTATTAGGTAGAGAGAATGGTAAGCTGGCAGACCACGATGAGATTAAAGTGTGTTGATTTATAATTCCAATCACATACTACACAATTTGTAGTATTATTATTATTATTATTATTATTATTATTATTATTATTATTTAAAAAGCAAGCCCCTAACTCACCGCCCTTCACCCCCCCCAGATCTCCAAGATCATCGAGTCCCTCAACACACAGATGCAGGCCAAGGGCCGGGAGCTGACGGAGTACAGGGAACGCTACAACATCCGTCTGATGGGTGAAGGGGAGGGCGAGGCGGGGGGCCAGCCCCCCTCCTCCTCCTCCCCCCCCGCCAGGGACAGCGAAGGGGGCACGTCGAAAAGTGGCGCTGGCGTTCTAGTCTCGTAGTCTGCTGCCGCGGGGCCCTGTGATCTCTGCAGTTCCTAACTGTAACTGCTGCTGCTGGTGCCTGTGGTGGTGATGATGATGGAATCTAGGTTTAAAATAGAATTGTGACTTCCCTGCAGAATAAAAATCATTTAAAAATGGTTTGTAGATAAATTTAATATTCCAACGTAAATCATTTTGGGAGCCTTCTGAGGTTAACGTGGCGTGAAAACCAATCTGGCAAGTGGAGCAGGCTGCAGTTTGCTCTTTGAATCATTTATACAGCGGATGTGCGCCAAATTGTGCACAACCCTCGCCTTTCAAAGACTGTTTCATATCATCTTATTGATTTCTGAGATGGCTTAGGACTAACCATGAACATGTTTGTTTGTATTTCCTCAAGTGTTTTTTATTTTATTTTTATTAGTAGTATTAATTTGTCCCTAGAGGCACCTGAGCAGAGTGCATCTAGTCTCTGCTTACAGGCCTTTTTTTCGATATATTTTTTTGTTGTTGTCTGACATATAGCTGCATGGGTAATTTAAGTGCATGATTACCAAGCACCTTGCCGTTAGAGGGCATCTGTCAATAAATTAATAGTAATGTGTTTCAGGAATACACGTTTAATTTTTATTTGATAAACAATAATACAACCTGTAATTTGATGTTGGGGGAAGAACATAGCTACAATTAAATGGCTGATTCCATAGGGCCTGATATATGTAGATGCCACACTTAATGTGGTGAACAGACCCGTGAAGGTATTTTTACTTTTTTGTTTTACATGTCCCTTGAACTAAGAGATGATACTGTTTAAACATTTCACTCCAGAATATGTCTGCACCATTCTTCCCATTTAAAACCTATTCCACACATGCTCAACAACTCAGTCAAATGCTCATGTTTACAGTTGACATGCCTGCTCAGTCTGAATTTAACAATTTAATTGGGCTGAGATCATTTTAATTTGTTATAGCAAGGTTTGTGCAATGAAACAACAGTACTCTTAAAGATAGAGGGATTTTTGAGTTTTTGAAATCTTGTTCTTTGTTTCCTCTAATGTCGTTTAATTTTATCAGAGGTAATGACGAACAGGATCAAAAGTGCAGTGGCCGCAATGTTTGTATACAGTTACAGAATGTGGACTAGTTTAATGGTTATGAAATAAAGATTTTCAAAGTGTGTCTATATCAAATTACTAACTTTTAAGCATAATTGGTTGTTTTTGTTTCTTTAGTGTAGGTTAATTCGTTATCAGGGCCATACAGCACCATCATACAGTATAATAGTATTGTTAATCATTGTGACATCCTTAGGGTCAAAATGTCCCAAATCACTAGCTCTTTGTGGCAGATAGAAGGTGCTAAACCTAATTCTACACCTTACACACACATATGTGCACTGCTGGCACAACAAGGTGTGTGTTTGAAACCCGAGTACAGCAGGAGGATATAAACGGTGCAACTACATGTGAGTAAACTCTAATGGGACTGAGATTGTGATGTAGCAGGTTAATAATATGGTAGTGTTGAGTTTGTTATTAGCATTGCTGTTACTGCACGCTTTTTCTATAAGATATAGTTTTATATAATGATTTACTGATAACAAACTGATTACTAATTAATGCACATTTTATTGTTAAAATCTGTAATATCACGCTGTTATTTTCATTAGAAATGTAACGTTTAATGTGCATATATCGATCGATTGGAAGGACAGACTGATGGCACCTATAAATATTGCCGCGCTATATTGTCTGCATATCAAACTACACACTAGCACGCTGCACTAGCGGATCGAAACATTTTCTTTGGCCGCTAGGTATCGTCAATTTTGATATTTTTAATCCGGATTAGATGTGAGCTGTTGTTGTCAGTAACACATCTTATCTGTTGTGATAGCTTTGCTCACATTTTTACGCTTACAATTTAGGCTGTTACTATTTGTTAACATAATTTTAGAACCACACCACACATAAACAGTCATATGATGTGTACCCTACATGTGTAGATGATACGTGACAATATTCCCATGTAGAAAATATAGTAGAGTATGTGTCCCTAGCAGAACATGACAGAACTGAGTAGTTAACACTGGTGCGGTTAATGTGATATCTAGTGGCAGAAAGTCATATAGCGCCACTTGAATATAGGATCTAAAAGGTACCCCAGACGTGAGTGGTTATGCTCTTAACCCTCGTAATGTCCTCTGGGTCAAAATGACCCAAGTCACTAGCTCTTTGTGGCAGAAAGAAGGCGCTAATCCTAACACACAAGGTGTGTGTTTGAAACCCGAGGACAACAGGAAGGGTAAAAGGAACAAAAAAACAACACAAATACATAAATAAATAATAAATAAATAAATAAACACAGCAAAGCCAATTGAAAAACACAAAATTCATACACAATCAGATGGCGTCGCCGTGTGGCTAAATACGATATTTCTGAGTACATTACGAGGGTTAATCAGACATCCTGCACATTATTGTATTGAAGGAAAAATAAATTCCGACGAGGATGGGATTCGAACCCACGCGTGCAGAGCACAATGGATTAGCAGTCCATCGCCTTAACCACTCGGCCACCTCGTCTGGATATGCCTGTTCATAAATACGTTATTTTTGTTTTATGCAATAAATGCAGGCTTTTAAAATAATTTTTTCTTTTTAATATGAAATCCGTTTTTGTTATATAAACGACCTTGTAAAATGTCTAAATCAGCGTCAGGAGTTTAAAGCAACGTTATAAAGAAGGACAGACAAACCCGGGCCAAAAAGCGGATGCGCCTCTATGTCGTATAATACGACTATTACGCATCGACCTGCGCCACTGTCGCAGCGGCAGCGCAGAACTGTATGTTTTGATGAAAACCACAAAGACTTCTATTATTTTGAACATATAAGAGGACTGTCCATCATATTCAAGATCGCTAGCTGTACGAACTCGTGCAGCTGCTCAACCACTTTTATTATGGAGTCAGTCGTTTACCGATGTCCTTGTTTTGCCTGCACCGTTACAGTAGCGGCACCGTTAGCAATGTAGCCTACGGGTTGCTGATACTGTAGAGTAGCCCAGATTAAATGGCTTCTTGCCTCTGCATTTGGAACTGCTTCATGTAATTAGAATAGCTAAACCCGTAGTCGCTCTGGAATGCATCTCTCCAAGAAATGCTCAGTCTTCAAAGTGGTGCTAAGTGCTCTGCTAATAGTGGCTCTCCTGCAGCTGATCTACCTGTCGTTCCTATCCAAGTTTCACGGTAAGCAGCAGCGCTACCGCTACTCGGAGCTCTTCGGCGGCTCGGGCAAGAAAAATGCTCACCCCGAGAAGAACTCGCGGAAAGAGCGCCTGAGATACTCGCTCTCCACCGGGGGCATCTTTGACAACAGTGGGCAGTACCGCGTGTACAAGAACTTGATCAAGAGTGACTTCACCACAAATCAGAAGCCGGGTTCTGACGCCAAGTCGAACGTCCTGGCGTTAGCTACGCACACGACCATCAACAATCTTCATCACCTGCAGTCACTGCTGGAGAGGTGGCAGAAGCCGCTCTCCGTTGCCATATTCGCGCACGGGCAAGATGTCAAGTTTGCCACGGCGCTGGTGTACGCTCTCAGCTTCTTCTGCCTACAGGTACAAGCCTATGTGGACTTCCACCTGGTCTGCCTCTCAGGGGAGATGGCCATTTTTCCCGAGCAGGACCGGGAGCACTTCGCTGGGCTTGAGGACTGTGCCTCGGTCTTCTCCAGGCTAGAGACCCACAGGGACAAATACAAGAACTACGCCATCGGCGGGAACGTCTCCTACCCGAATAACCTCCTCCGCAACGTGGCGCGCGCCGGCACGGAGTCCACTTACGTCCTGGTGATCGACATCGACATGGTGCCGAGCGCCGACCTGCACGGGCAGTTCGCCGCCATGGTGGCGAGGCGCGAGCCGGCCGGCGACGAGGTCTTCGTCCTGCCTGCCTTCGAGATCCGCCACGTGCGGAAGCTGCCCGCCACCAAGCCGGAGCTGGTGCAGCTGTACCAGGTGGGCGAGGTGCGGCCCTTCTACGAGGAGCTGTGCCCCCGCTGCCAGGCCCCGACCAACTACTCGCGGTGGGTCAACGGCCACGCCAAAGGGGTGGGGCCCCTTGACGTGGCCTACACGCTGGCCTGGGCCGACCCCTGGGAGCCGTTCTACATCGGGCCGCGTGCCGTGCCCCTGTACGACGAGGGCTTCAAGCAGTACGGCTTCAATCGCATCAGCCAGGTGGGTAGGACCCTCGCCAGTCTAGTCGGGTCCTGGCGGGATGGTTGTGGGTTCTGTGGATGCAGGCGATTTAGTCTGCCAGCCGGTTAAAGTCCTAGTCAGTCATTCTCTGGAACTAGAATCACAACGAACAACACCTCAGTGCCATAGGGTGCTCCCTCAGAAGCTCCACCCCACACATTGGAAACACATTGCGAAGGCTAGGATATTCTTGTTGTGGTGTGCGGTCTGCACCACTTTGTTTGTGTTCCTATTTATGGAGCCAGGGCTGTGTAGAAGGACCAGATTATTGGTGATAATTGGTGAATTTGACAAACAAAAGTGTATTCGCTATGACAACCAGAGGAGCTGGGATTACAACACACACACAAGGGAGTGTGATGTCATTCTCTGCTCAGGTCACAATTACTCCCCTATACCTTTAACATAGAAAATAGTTGTTTGCTGCAATATGAATGTTTAAAATATCATATATATATATATATATATATATATATATATAACACCATATCAAACCAATCCCTTCCCCCTCTCCCCCCTCTCCCCCCTACCCAGGCCTGCGAGCTGCATGTGGCAGGCTACCGCTTCTCCGTGCTGAGCTCGGCCTTTGTGGTGCACAGGGGCTTCAAGGTCCAGGGCGAGTTCCACGCCCGGAAGGACGAGGAGAACACGCGCAACCGTGTCCTCTTCCGCAGCTTCAAGGAGGGCCTGAGGGCCAAGTACCCGTCCTCCGACCGCCACTGCTGAGGACCCCGAGGGGACCCGCGCAGGGCTGTCTCCGCCGTCTGCCTGAAGGGAAGGAAGGATGTGGGTCTTCTTAACTGGGTTTGTTTAGCTCCGGTAAATGGGCTTTGACGAACAGGATGAAAATCTTATGTCCTTGTGGTTATTGTTAATAGTAGTTGTTGTAGTAGTATTAGAATCAGTAACGTGTTCATATTCTGTAGCTTTCCGTTACCAGGGTACAGTTTGTTTCCGAATAAAAACGAGTTCCTCTGTAGAGAAATGTGGTGACCTGCTGGCAAAAACGTTTGGCTCTGGGAACGATAGCACAGCAAGTATTTTCTTCTGCCAAGCAGGTCTGTGAGATTACCTTCTTCCCATCTATTTAACAGAGATGGTTCATTAACAGTATTACTGTATGTCCAATAGGAAATACATGAAGCACAAATGTGTTTTTTTTTATTTTGTTGTGCTAATCTGTGTATGAAGTTCAACCACTAGATGGCAATAGACACTCAAGTGTATGGATTTAGAATTGTAGTGACACTAGATGCAGGCAGGGCTTACCAAATACCTGTGGTTTGTGCTCAAAGGATGGTATATTCCATAATACATGTGTCAGTGCTATCCGTCTGTTGTTTCCAAACTTTCATTTTCATGGAGAAGCTGTGATACCGTTCTCTAATACTGTACAGGGTTTTTAGACTGTGGAGAACTGTTGTGTTTTTAACTCGAAAATATTTTACACTACAGAGATACACTGTTGTTGACATGTAGCATCTGGCACAGGTCCAAAATACTACTGACAAGTGTAAATAATAGTATCCGGAATTTCACTATTATTCCAACTGGGCAGAAACACTAAACAAACAAGATGAGAGCTAATAAAACTCGGTGGAGGCTCTAAACCTACAGGACTGTTAACCTTCATCTACGTAGGCTACAAGCAACACAAATGTTTATGTAAATGTATACGCTTTCCTACAAAACTGTGAAACAGTGTTGAGCTACTTTTAAGCAATTGTACTGATGTCAGTTTGGTTGACAAGCATATTTATGAATTTTGAAGTGTCATTGTAATCAATCTACTTCCTGTGTTTGCTATATTTATAACGTGATTTTCTTTTTTTTTCTTTTTTTTCTTGAGTTGGAAATATTATATATATATTTACTAGTAACAATGGAAACTGTAGCAGAATGATTATATTTGTATTGAGAGGGAAAAAAACATTTGAAGAGGTTTTGCTTTAGAACTGTGGCCTCGTATTTATGGCATCACAGTAATGCTGGTATTCAGTACTACAGCACTTGCATCCGTGTATTATTGCTTTATTGATATATTTTAGGAGAAACTCATTTCTAAAGTTGTGTTAAGACTTTTGTTGTCATCGCGTGATAAGTGGTTATGTTTCACACAATTTGTTTTCATTTCATTATCCAGAACATATTTCCTGATGATGGGATTTTTCTTTATTAAATCTACAGAATAACTTTAACTTTATCATTTTAGTATATTTAATATATTTTAAGCAATTAATACATTTGTAAGGGATTCTTGCTTGATAAGAGTATTGCATACAGAAGGCATATATATAAACAGTCTAAATGTTGTATATTTAGGACTAACTAATGAGCTACACAACATCACATTAGTCTTCATCAACAATGTGCAACATTTAGTATCTTTACAAACTGTATAAGTAGCCTATATGTAAAAATACTATGAGATACTAAATATTTAGAAAGCCTTTTAGCCACAAGCTTTATTGTGGTTTACCTTCAATCATTATTATAACTATTATACTGTACATTTAGCAAATTTCACGCTGACATTGTGTTTAAATGAGACACATTAAACAAAAGTACACATGCGCACAAGAATTTGGCAAATGCACTACATTTAAAATATTGTGCTTTTCTAACCTTCAGGCCAGTTGAAGTGCTGTACAAGATTGCTGTACAGGATTGCCTCACTTTCAACCAGTCTCACACACATTCACACAGCAATGGTGTCAGCCATGCAAGGTGCCATCCATCCACCAGGCAACAGTTAGGTTAGGTGTCTTGCTCAGAGACACCTTGACACTTGGTCAGGAGGCAGTGGGGCTCAAACCAGCAACTTTTTGATCATCTGTCGGTCATAATCATATATCCATAAACACATTTCTGAATATGAATATAATCTGTAGTGACATACGATATTGATACCGGATGCATCCTGGTTTCCGTTTGTAGTGTGCATAATGAATTTTTTTTCCACACAGCCCTGGCTCTGTAAATAGGAACACAAACAAAACTGTAGTTTGGAGTTAAAAGGTTGGTGCCAAAATATTATGTCTTGATATTGATTTTCCTGGATATAAAAGTCATGGAAATTAATTGTAACCCTCTCCATCTACAATGAATATATTTCCCACAAGAACATTTTTTACGAACGTATCACTTATCAGTACAGGTTTTATTCTGGTTGTATATTTATGACAAATATATTCTAGTTTGTAAACACTATAGATAATAGGCGTTGCATTTAGATTTTTCTTTGTAAATGCAGATGACACCACTCTCTAACACATTCATTAAATGTCCTTGTACATTTAATCTCATAGCCTAATCTGTTGTGCATTTAAACAGTGAGAGCTGTACCTCAAAGAATGAACTAAACATTCATTCTTCCATTGTCCTAGTGTGATACAATATACTGTAATCATGTGTAAACAAGCTTGTGAAAGTTAAACGTCAGATAAGACTCTTTATCTGCATTTCAATCTACAGTGTGACTGTCTGTGCTGTGTGAAGTTTTGAATCCATTGTATCCTAAAACAGGGTGATCATATTTGTTCATCATTATCAGCACGGTGTGCCTATTCAAGTTACAGATCAAGTGTATGTATACAAATGTGAGGAAATATATGTGTAACTTCACAACCCCAGTGTACACACCGCTTACACTCTTCACGCATGGCGTCAGGCATGGCAGACAGATTTGCAGCGAAGCGAGTTAGATAAGGGGGGGCTGTGTGCTTTTGGGGGGGGGGGGGGGGGGGGGACCTGGGG
>JAODUG010039220.1:0-12369 GCA_027564795.1 Aphredoderus sayanus
ATAAATACACTCAGCAATGCCAATTGAAAAACACATAAATCATACACAATCAGATGGCGCCGCCGTGTGGCCAAAATCGAGATTTCTGAGTACATTAGGAGGGTTAAATTAAAGGTATAGTTAGCGTTTGTAAGCTAATAGACTTTTTGTCAAATTCACCAAATATCTCTTCAGTAAATGATTCAGTACTTCTACACAGCCCTGCCTCTGTAAATAGAAACACAAGCAATGTGGCAAACACCGCTCAGAACAACCATGCCCTAGCCTTTGCAACTTGTTTCCAATCTGCCAACTTCACTCAAATACACCTGCGTGGGTTCATATTGGTTTTCAAAGAACTGTAAAGACAGGCTGGTGTTTGAGAAATAGATTTTTACACCTCTTGGATCGCTGGCTGGGTGTGTACAGTTTGTTGGGTGTGGACAAGCAATCTGTCTGGCATCTCACACCTGTTGTTGAGCAGGTGTGCAACGGACGCCTTATTTAATGGTTTTTTTGTGACATCACAAACTGCAACAGCAAGCACCACCTACCTTAGCTGAGGTATAATTAGCCAGTTATCTCAAACACACTGACTTTCACAAATCTTACAACCACAGGTTCCAGCCTAAACACATATACACAAGCTACAATACAGTTAATTAAATTACTCTTTTGGCTATTGATACTAAACAACATATGGAACACAATACCAGAATCAATAATCATTGTCTGATAATGGCTTTATCCCTGCTAAACAGATGGATGTATATGCCTGTGTGTGTGTGTGTGTGTGTGTGTGTGTGTGTGTGTGTGTGTGTGTGTGTGTCTAATGAAATGTAGAGTTGAATGCTGCAGTAACCAGGGTCTCAATAATAGGGGTTGCAGACATACTGTATCCAGTACAGTAGCTCCATATTCTAGAAATGGTCTTAATGATTCCCTTTAACCTCACTAGAGAAGCAAGTAATGTGAAGGGGAAACAACTGTTAATGCTGTGTGCATATACAAATTGAGAAATTGAGGTTGTATACTGCATATAACATTCAGATAGATAGATAGATAGATAGATAGATAGATAGATAGATAGATAGATAGATAGATAGATAGATAGATAGATAGATAAGTCATTCAGCCTCAGAGGACAACACTCATTGATTGAAGCTAGGGGGAGGGAGAGAGAGTGAAAGAAAGAGAGAGAGAAATAGAGTGAGAGAAAGAGAGATAAAGAGAGATAGAGTAAGATAATAGTGTGACAAGCAAAAGGAGGGGGGCATCGGTTCCTCTGTAATTTATTTCTGTGTTCCTGCAACTGAAATAACAGTTCAAATATGAACCAAACTCAACTTTGACGGAACATAATACATCTATTTGTGTGGTTGTGTGTGAAAGAAAGGGCGGAGTTCAAAGGAGGAGGGGTGGAACGAGCAGTTAGATAATGAGGCAGAGCAGGTAGCTACAGGTGAGCAGGGCACAACCGTGCAGGAGATACAGGTACACGATACAGGCAGGAATAACCCCTGCGAATACAGTTAGCCGACTCTGACATGACACGGATCATATCAGCCGTTTAAAACGATTCGTTCTCACTTGGAGGCTTCCACAGCACCGGGTGTCTTTGTGCTGACGACAGCATGATCAGCTCGGAGGCCCTGCGGCCAGCGTCCCATAATGGGCGAAAGCCGCTCGGTAAACTGGCCACCAGGTTAGAGGAGGTAAAGAATCCATGGCGACAGGTCTCGACGCTCGAGTTGAGCCACAACGAAACCGCCCGGCTTGCAATGGACGCGCTTCTGGAACATGGCGAGCAGGACTACAGGAGAGTCCTGGCCGAGGAGAGGGAGCTCAACTTTCTGTCACCGCTTGAAATACAGTATATCAGTGAAAACGCGACTAAGACTTGCAGCGCTGAGAGTAACGGCGGCTTGAATGGCAACGACCGGGACTTCGGAGACGGTGACGCTATCTCGGAGCTCACCTCCGGGACGTATTTCCCAATGATGTCCGACGAGGAGCCACCTATGCTTGAACTCGGTTGGCCGGAGTCCCCGATGAGATACGGACCGTCTGAGACACAGATCTATTTTCAAAGAGACAAGTCTCGTAACATCAAAGACCTAATCAGGTCGCTGATAAACAAAGCCAAGAAGGTAGGCTCCTTAGGAAACCATACATGTTGTCTAATGATGCGCAAAACCCTCTTCCAACTTGATGCCTTCTTGCCCCGATTTCATGTGAAAATCAAATATATATTCAGGAATAAAAAATACAGCTAAAAAACATAACCTAACCTGTGATAATATTTATCTTATGCCGAGTTGCTTTCTTACTATAATGTGTAGGCTATAGTGCGCGTAAAAGTAGCTTATATGGTGGTTTGTGAAGGTGCGGGGACTGGAGTGGATGGCGGGGTATTGTCAGTAGTTTTCTTCCACATTAGCGCAAGAATTCCCCCGAGGAGGTTTTCGTCTAGTTTGCTTACAAACAAATACATGGTAGAATTCTTCCGGGAGTTACGTCATGCCTTGGCTTGCCCATTGCGCTGCTTTCTGTATTGTTTGAACAGCACATCGGACTAGTTTGTCAGTTATTGATTTACTTCCTTTCATGGATCATAAAGTTTTTGAGGGTTTTAAATGGCCATACACACCGCCATCTGCTTGTGATCGTATGCTGTGGTCATGTTGCGGGCCTACTAATTATTCATTGTCATCGAAACACCGGCGAGGAGTAATTTTATCGTGCCTACTGTATTTTAACTGACAAACTCAATAGCGATAGCCAGGAAGAAATATTGTACTTTGCTTAGATAATATGTGTGACATTCGTATATTAAACAAAAAGAAGAAATATACTAATCCCGTTTGCAATTTACAAATAAATATCTGTTTTGGGGCACCTGAGTAATGTGTTTACTGAAGTAGGCCTTTAACTCCTACACACACAGTTGATGTCCCAGTTGAGTCTCAAACTCATCATGTGCTCTATAGCCTACCCATACTGTAAAAGAGGTTAACATCTGGAAAATTAATACACATCTAAAGCAAGCAACCAAATTTCCAAATACATCTTAACTACTCTACTGTACTGTGTGCATTGCAGTAATAGTGTTTTCCTGTGTGTGTACTGTATGTTCCTGTCTCAGGTCATTGCTTTGGTGATGGACGTTTTTACAGATGTGGACCTGCTGTGTGACCTGATGGAGGCGTCCAACAAGCGGAGGGTTCCTGTCTACATCTTGCTAGAGGAGAAGAATCTCCCCTACTTCACCGACATGTGCTCCGCTCTGGACATCCAGAAATCACACCTTAGTGTAAGAACAGATGGACTGTGTGTGTGTGTGTGTGTGTGCGCAACATTGATGTTACAGTACGTGCCTTTAGTGCAAAATGTCATAGGAGCGGGCCTGTTGGGTTATGACTACAAGGCAGAAATGAAGTATAGAGCATTTAAGTTTGACAGGTTATGTAACTGTTCCTGCTGGGTTTGATGGATGCTGCATGCAGACAAGCCAGTACTTGCTTGATTATAGATGCACTGCTAGCCATGATGCTAGCCAGAACACCAGAACAAACACTATTTATTTATCACATTTTATCAAATATTTGTCATTCTCCAACCACGTGCCAGATATATTATATGCAGATTGAAACTGGACAACATTATAGGTTGACACCTAACTTGTTCAACCTTGTTCCAAAGGAGGCTGTTCAAGAATCAAGGAGCAATATATTGCTGGTAAAATGAAATAAAATTAGCCTAATTTATTAAGTCACTATTTTTATTACATGTTTATAACTCATAATAATCAAATGAATAAATGGATACATTATCAAAAATATTAATTAATAAATAAAAAACACTTAACAAACCCATAAATTAAGCAAAATGATTGATAGAGGTATTTGTCTACATAGTTTATGTACTACATCAGCCTCTTCTGTCCAGCACTATGTAACATAAGAAACTCCTGCTGAACGTCTGAAACATATACTGTACCCTTGTAAGCATATCAGGAAGTGGGGTAACAGATTTTCATTGGCTGTTAGCATTGTCACTCACAAGACTACACGTAACTCCAGCACCACCATATGCAGTGCTTTATTTACGAATTTCAGTCTGTTATTTTTAAACAGTATTTAGTGTGTGTGTGTGTGTATTCATCTTTCCAATACGTGTTTCTATTAGTGACAATAGTTTGTTTGCATGTGCTTCCAGAACATGCGTATTCGTAGTGTGTGTGGAGACACGTACTGCACCAAGAGTGGTAAGAAGTTCACTGGGCAGGTCCAGGAGAAGTTCATGATCATTGACTGTGAAGAGGTCATCGCTGGCTCCTACAGGTGGGGATGGAAAACACACACACACACAGGCGTGCACACACACACACACACACACTACTACTATACATACACACAGTTACACATGCATGCTCATAAGTTAGTGCTAACATGATTTCCATTGGCTTAACATTAAACTATCGCACCAGCAAAGCCATCAATCATAACATGCTTGCGATTTCTCTCATGAGCTCACGCTGCTGTACAATACTAGCATTGTGTGTCTGGCTGCCTGTGTAACTGTCAGCCTGGAGTTATATGAAACTATTTTCAGAATACCTGAGCTATGCCTGTAATTACAGCTAAACACTCTATAACAGGAGATGTGATGATGTATGTCCACTCATTTACTTGAGCTTAATTGTGTATACTGTGTACAATGTACATGTCATTGTGCATCTGTAATGCTTTTGTGGTTTATAGTGAACTGATATCATGTTGAGAAACATTCATTTGAGCCATTCACATTTATTGAGACATGTCAAACAAAGTTTTAAATAGTGTTGATAAAGACACCCTTGAGCACTATCATTTGGTATACTGTACATTAGCCACCTGTCTGTTTTTAAGGTTTTATTCTGCTCTGCTTTGATAATAATCTAATTTATTGCCACAATAATGAGGGTCAGAGTTTCTTTATAATTTATTTAAACCAGACTTTATTGTTTATTGCATATCTATTGTAGTAATAAAAGGCAAGTCTCAAAGGGTTTAATGACAATTAGCTTTTATCCATGTTTAAAATACTATTATACTAGTATTTTAAACATCACAATAGCATAGGACTACTCAATTATGGGCAAAAAATATTTTGGCCAATATTGATATCGGTTATGTACCATGATGCCATCACCAGATACCACAAACAGGACTTCGCGGAAATGTTTCATATTTTATTTGTAGTGATATTAAGTGTAGTTGTACATGGTTAACCCCATAACAGAGAGGTTGAGAATATTGCTGCTATAATGATTGTTTACTCCATTTAGTTCACATTTGGGTTAGTTAGGGTTAGCGGCACTTTAAGGAAAAGGTAGCCGTTTGGTCAGGCTTGAAGGGGATTGAACTCACAATTGTTTTGTCTGAGTCAGGAAACACTATTGACCTCATTCTGAACAGTGGCCTACCAGTTGATGTCCTTGAGCAAGATACCTTACCCCTTCCTGCTCCTAAATATAAATACTTACTAAGTAGTCTATCAAAAACATTTTTGGTGTCCAGAAAGTCCAGAAATATGTTTTTAATAGGCATTTCTTGTAATAGGACTGGTCAGCTATGTACCCTTGAAGCTGGTTTAGTCTCTTGCTCAAGGACTTCAGAAGAAGATGGATTCCATTGCTGCATAGCATAGCGATACTGGCATTTGAGAATTCTCATCTTCAGTAGTGTCCTCGGTAACTGGTGCATAATGCTTCATGTTGCTGTGTTGTAATCCCTGGGTTCTTTGTGGTATTGGTGATGTGAGGTTATGGGTAGGGCCAGGTATGTAGACTGGGCTGACAGCCATCAAAACAGGTGTTTATGTGGAATATAAAGGCGAGGTGACTGTCAGTGTGCCAAGTTTCTCTGGAAGACATTGTGGTCAATCTTTATTGTTCCCTCTTCTATATAAATGTAATAGGACATGCGTATTGTCTTATTACATTTGTACATACGTGCAATTTACTGACTTGTCTTCAGTTTTTGCTCTTTAAGCTTTATATATATATATATATATATAGCAACAAATTGCTCTCATTAGACATTTGAGTGGTTATTTTATGGCTTTTATATTCAAATTCAGATTTATTTATTGCCAGCCAAATTGTGGATGAAGGTGATACTGTATACAATTTGTATAGTCGTATAGAGTCCTATGTACCCCACATTGGACACCATTGCCAATGCTGGAATAGTGTTGTGTGGTGCAGACTACACCACTTTCTGTTACCATTTACAGAGCGAAGGTTGTTGGAACACCATATTTTGTTTTTCAACATACAACATAAAGCTACTGTAGCTTTTGTCAAGCATATTTATGGCTGAGAAGTTGTTACATTAAATAGTATTTATAGTTCATATTTTTGGTTCCTGAGTGTATTTTATTAAATACAACCCACATCTTTCAAGAGCCAGAATGAAGGTGTATTGAAGTGTTTGGATGACTAATCAGCCTAAATAGGCCACAGGATAATTTCTGATTATTGGGTGTAGACATTAAGTGTAATATTTACTCAAAGGTAGCTGATAGCTTTGATATCTCACACTGTCAATTTACTTTCTAATATACATCAGTTTAAGGTTGCCATAATCTTTCAAATGTACTATGTGTATTAAATGGCCACCGGCCACAATTAGGGTGTAGCATTTCACCAGAATTTTGTGGCATCCCCCACCTCCCCCTCTGCTCCCCCGATCGACAATGTTTCAGTCAGTCCATCACTGGGTCCACACAGTAACATTTTACAGTCAGGTATATATAAAAATAAGCCAACTAGTCTACTAAAGTGATGTACACCTATGTATAGTACAATTCAATCAAACTGCTAAAATGCTAATAGCTGGTCAACAACACTGCTATTTTATTCCTGTGTTTTGAGCAAGACCATATTAACAAGGAAACAGTCACAACCCAACAATAAAGGCCATATGAAACAGTAAGGTTTGCAGGCAACATACTCTCTTTGAATTGTCCAACCAAGGTCATTATTCTCTGTTTGCATTTATAGCTGTTTACTTACCAGTCCAAAAGAAACTTTGCCATGTCAGAATCAAATGAATCCACTTAGACTTCCACTCGCTTAGGCCAGGGCTAGCTGTTTAGCATGGTAATTTCAGAAAATATCTCTACAACGCCATACATGGGTCTTTGACATATCGTCAAAAGTGTTATTTCTTATAATTCTCTTGATAATAGGTTGAAAAGAGAAGCCTAAAGCTTACCTATTATTTAATTAAGTCAAAGCAGTAAAGTTTCTAACCAAAATAATTAAGCAATAGCTAAATTAAGCATAGTATTAGGGCTTGACAGTTTTAAGTTTCCGTAATGTGTGTTGTATCTTTCAGTATTGTTTTTTGCAACGCTGCCATTTAGTCGTGTGATTCTTTTAAAAACAGGAATTAAGCTGAAAACGGTAAAAAACAAAACAAATCCTTTTCCTGTTTCGTCCCCTACAGCTTCACCTGGCTCTCAGCTCAAGTGCACAGCAACATGGTGATGCACTTCTCTGGCCGCATCGCCGACAGCTTTGACCGGGAGTTTCGCTGCCTGTATGCAGACTCTCAGATCTTAGAATGTTTCCACAACCCAGATGAGGACGAGGCCTTTTCTTACCACCCCTCATACCCTGCCATGACAGTACCTGCTATGCCCATGGGGCTTGGCCCCGGGCAGGATGTGTTTTCGGACAGGTAAGCTACAGGAATAGCTACAAGTGATTACTATTCTTATGTTGGCTTCATGATAGCAGGACGAACTAATATGGGATACAGTGAAAACAAGAGCTAATGCAGTTAAGGAGAAATATTTAAAAACGGAGTACTCGCTCAACAGTAAAATAAGACTTGTGTTGATCTATCCTCCTGTACAGGCAAAGAGAGCGAGACAGGGGATGTTCGGATAATTCCAGTAGCCAATCGAGCAGCAGCGTGTCCAGTGTGAAGGCTGCGCCAGGACTGTCCTCCAACACGGTTTACAAGGTCACCCAAGGTCACGACAAAATAGAGCCAAACAGTAACTCTCACCTCAGTCCAGAGAGGAGAGGGGGTGCCGGAGGGGAAAGAGACAGAGTTACGGCGCCGACTCCGCAGAATCACACGCCCCAAGGTGCCCGCGGTGCCGCCAGCGGCGCCTCCAATCACGGCCCGCACCCGGAGCGTCACACATACGGCCAGTCCTTAGGCATTGAGTGGGGCAAGCCCAGCTCAGCAGACTTCCTGCGTCCCACTTTGGGCGGCGCCACCTCCAAGTTTCAAGCACTGGGTTTGTACGACCACAAGCCCACTTTGTACCACAGTGGTGGAGCCATATCTGGCAACCCCAGCCCCAACGCCGCCCCTGGCAATGAAAACAAACTGGCTTCCAAGCAAAAATCCCCCACAAATCAGTTCCTCAATAAACTGACGGACCTCTTCTTGCCACCCTCCACCAAGGACAAGGAGTCATACAATTTGAGGTCGCCCGCAAACATGTCTCCCTGGGGAGGCCCGGACCTTAGCGAACCAGAATCTGAGAGCCAGCAGAGCCCTCCCCCTCCTCTTTCCCCAGTGGGTTTGATTAGCCGCCAAGACCATAAGAGAATGACTCTGGGCCACAGCAAGCTGGACTTGGTGAACCACTACAACAAGATGAAGTCAAAGCAGGTTTACAGCCGCTTTGAGCTGAAAAACCCCAATTAAGTAAAGGGAATTGGATCGTTTCATCTGTTGAGGAGTATGTCACAGTGGCTAGTATTAATTAACTCTTCATTGCAAGGCACATATGTTTATGTCAGAGATCCTCTTCAGCATGCTCTTTTTCCTATTGCAGTACACAACATGACCGACTTTGTTGTTCCGGGATAAATATGCAGGTTTTTCCCTGAACTGAAAAATGCATTAAATAAACAATCCGACATTTTTGTCTCACTGTGTATATAGTGCCCCCCAAAACACACCCCAGTTTTCTACTGAATCACTTTGTTTGGAAACTGTGGGGTTAGTTGAGAATTTCAGGGAGGGCGAGATACGGGTGAGCAATACTACATGTTTGTACTGTAGAGGTACCGACCATAGAGGTGCATGACACCTCTACATACGTACTCTGGAACGCCAGTCACAAGCAAGAGTTTCTCAGGTGCGGGGGCGTGAAGAATATCTTCAAGAACTGGATGACTTTTATGGGTTGTGTCAAAACGGTTTCACTGTCTACTGGGTCATAGAGGCCCCACAGTTTGGAGGTGTACATTTCCACTAAACACTACACCAGCTGATTAAAATATGCTTTTACCTGAGCTACTAATTGCCATCGTCTGGTGTTGGGCTTATAACCTTCATCCTCTATAGCACATGTGCATTTTGACACATGAAACATCAATTATTGATCTTCGAGGTCTGAAACTTTTTTTCTTTATTTTCTTTTGTCAAGAGACTATTTCACCTGAGATAGTTGGGTGTGAACATGCTTTGATTTAACACAAGCCTCAATAGCTTTTTCACTTTTTGATTTGAGAGATTCATTTCATTTTTGTGCAATAAAGTTTGGTCATGTCATACATTTTTGTCATGTGATAATCATTTATGCACAACCACTTCTGATTACAAAAACAGTTTGATTTCAAATAATAACAAAGAATTGGAATTTGTGTTTAATTTCCAATGTTTTTTCCATTTTGTTTTTTAAATATTTTTCTGTACAGTATTTTTGTCTGAGGATTGGGGTATTCCCTTGTAACATTGTATGAAACTATAGCATGTGCCTTAATCCATCTGCCTGAAGGTTTACAGTCATATAAATGTTCTTCTCTGTAGTTTCCCTACCTCAATATTAAGTCTTCCTGGGATATTTGCCATGATATAATGTAAACCGTAAACTCAAATATTCTTCTGAGACTTGCATTCACTGTTTGGTTCAAAATTAGATTAAGGTGGGTTTGAGGATGATTTCTTTTAAATTCAAAACACAAATATATCTTAGAATCATAATGTTGAGAAACAATGGAGGTTAGCAAAAGGTACAGTAATATTGAGGTTAAGAGGCCACAGAGCCGAACGTTTAACAAAATAAAAAAGTTATTTAAATGACTTAATATTGGTATTGATTCAAATGTGTGACATGCTGACATTAGTTACCAATGTCAGGTGTATTTTGGTATGTAAACAAGAAAAGTAATTTGTGAATAATTTCTTACAGACAATGTAATAAAGTGTTGCAGCTGTGCTGTAAAACTTCAGTTTAACAGGCACTTCTTGGCACATTGGATTTAGCTTTATTATATAATATATAGACATGTTATTAAGTTAATGGTTAATTACAGTAAAATTGTATTGTGTAATTGTATTTTCACTGTCATTTGGCTGCCTTTTTATATTGGGGTAATTAACAAAAACACTCCAAATTGTTTGTTTTCTGCGCATACTGTAGAGGTACTCAAACATTACCTTTATTATTATACAGTATATTTTCATTTAAAGAACATATCTAGTTATTTACTGTTATGTAAACTGGTATGTTGGCAATAACAGATTAAAATAGCCAAATTGTGTCTTGTCATTTGATAATCAAATTGGTTTGTTTGCATTCTTGCATTGTCAGCAATGCAGTGATGTAGTATGTGGTCATGTTTTGCTGTTCATAATGGACATTGTGTTGCTTTTTTACAGCTAATATACAGTACATGTCTATACATATGTATCATAGACACTTTAAAAATGTTGGGTCATTATTTAAAAGTGTGGGTACTGAACTGGTTATTTTTTGTTAATATTTTTTTTTTCTGCTTAAAATGTGAACTCACTTTCTAACTAATACTACTGAACAGAGCACTCTTATCAACTAAAGATTTTTCTAAACAGAACAGAATATAACGTCCATGCATTAATACAGTATGAGAGATAACATATGTTTGTACTGATTAATCTGGAAGTGAATCGTTTTTCTCATACATTGAAAGTGGGTTGAATTTAGTTGATAATGTTGGCCTATTATCTTTTTTTAATGAAAGTGGTAGCCATTGATCGATAGTTGTTCACCACATACTGTATATACTGTACCCTGCATCTGTGATTAGTATTACAAAACCTAATCTCCATGTTTTAAGTAACTAAGGTAAGCCGTCAACTAGTTTACAAGATATCTGTTGAAAAGGAGAGTAGCATTGCACTGTAAATATTAAGCAACTTTAACATTGTTTTTGTTTATGTTGTGTTTGTGTTAATACAGGGGCTACAATAAGTTGTTAACAGTGTTAAAACACATTCATGCAATAAAGATGCTTTGTAACTGGGAGCCTGTATGAACAGCAGTATGCCGGAATCACAATAATGAAGTTAAGAATAATTATTGTATTTTCACAAATAGAATAACCTGACAAACAACGAATACACTAGTAGTCCTAGTTTGTACATTTTTGTAATTGTTATTTCCTTGCACACTATTTTGTATTGTATATAGTGCAATGTTTTTGTTTAAAATCCCAACATTTATGTAAATAATACTCCACACTTATACACCAGTTACATACACAACCCTGGTCCTGAAATACCCTGCCTTGCATGTATAGATGTCTCCCTGCTCCAACACACCTAACTCAAATTAATGGGTTGTTATCAATCTCTGCAGAATTCAAATGAATCAGGTCTGTTGAAGCAGGGAGACATCTAAAACATACAGGGCAGCGGCCATCAAGGACCGGAATTGAATAGCACTGGTCTAAGGTACTTTATGGTGATGTAGAGCAAGGTGATGGAGTGACCATATACAGAGAGTGGTGTATGTGAGGTGATGTCCGCTATTCATATTACGTCTTGGGACCTTTCACCACTAAGTTATGGCTCAGTTACAGGAAACCCAGCCCACCAGAGTCAGGATGATTGTGTTTTGGTTTGTTTTTGGACTGAGAAGTTTGCAGTGACAGAAATAGCTAAACAAGAACAATGTCATGGCGTAGACAAATTATTAAAACTAAGATGTTATGCCATGGTAGAAATAATGGCTTCTAAATGTTTTAGCGTGTACATGGGATCCTATGAGTCACTCCTTTGAATGAATCATATTGGCTGAAAAGATTCAAGAAATTCTTAAAGTCAGCAGGTTTTCATGCCAGCACACTGTGCACTGCCACGTAACTTAAATGAGTTTGTTCCAAAGTGGTTAAAGGTGTGTCTTACAACTATGAAAACAGCTGAATTAAAAACCTGTATGTTTTACCAAGGAACTACAAAGTAATGCTACTGTACCTGCTTCACGGGGCCTAGTGTTGCATAAAATATATTGGAATAGTATTTGGTAGTCACAGTCACATATTTACTGGTTTAATGCTATTGTCCCTACTAGGGTGTCTATATGTGCAGCTTTGTTACATTCCATGCCTAT
>JAODUG010039241.1:0-17379 GCA_027564795.1 Aphredoderus sayanus
ATGTTTGCAGGTAATCCAGCAACTCCGGGGCTTGAACCCACAACCTTCCGGCTGGGAGTCAAACACCCAGACCACTACACCCGCTACACTGTAGTCAATGCTGTATTTCACTAATGCAACATTTTGTTTATTTTTTGTGGGTTAGATAAAAAGGCTGACTGGAGATGTTCTACAGAACCTAACCAGTCGCAACATCTCTGACTACCTGGTGAAAACATACCCTCAAATCCTAAAGAAAAGGTGATTTGACAACCCAATATGATGGAGTTAGTTTGTTTTCCTTTCATTAGCAATTTTAATTTAGTTGATGTATAATACTGTAGGGTTGGAAGCCTTGTTGTTTAATCAGTTATGGTATGAATGGGTAAAGCCAAATCTGTTCTACTGTAGAAGCTCATAAACCGGAGACTTTTTCATAAATTGGAGACCGTTTTCTATCCGTTTTTTATTTGTTGTTTTCACACTGTCAGAAATTGCAGTTGAACTTTTTATTTGTCATCGACAGCCTGAAGACCAAGAGGTGGGTGAATGAATTCAGGTAAGTTGTATACTTTATTTATACATACTGATGCATGGGTAAAACTGTTTCTACAGGATGAAATGTTACATTCAGTAAGGTTATGTGGGTGCATATAATTTTTTATTGGCCTGTTGCAAGAACATTTTAATAATATTTTAGTAGGTTAGATGTTTTGTTGTGATCCTGTATATGTTGGGGGTTACCTACGGTACTCATTATTTAGTCATTATCTTTAGTTGTTGTTGTAGTTTCAGTTTTCAATTTATAGATGGATGGCATCTTGTAGACTGATTCATTTTGTCATCTTGCAGGTATGGGGGCTTCTCTTTGGGGGGCACTGCAACCCACACAATTTCTCAGGTTCATCATATCCAGGACTCAGTCATGACTATAAGGTCTCGTTACCAAATTGCAGAGGTAAGGTGCTTTGTTAATTTTGCAGGTTCATGTTTTGTCTATTAGTATTAATTTAATGACTTGCCAGTAATAACTTTGCTTGTCTTGATTTGTCTGTCACAGAATAGCTCGCTTGACCACCTGTTAAACCTTCTTCCTGATGTTGTGCAAGGACTCAACAGTCAAAATAATGTCAAGGTAAAAAAACTGGATGGATTGGCATTTCTAAGTAATTTAAGATTCCCGCTCCCCAGACTTCTTACCAGGAATAAGCTCTCTATTCTCGATCTCTTTCTCTCTCTTCCGCCATCTTGTGGTCAGGTGTGGTACAACAACAAAGGCTGGCATGCCATGGCATCGTTTGTGAATGTGATGAACAATGGCCTGCTGAGAGCCAGCCTGCCACCTGGAGCAGAGAGAAGAAGACATGGCATCACAGTCTACAACCACCCGCTCAACCTCACCAAGGAACAACTCAGCGAGATGGCCATGTTAGTCCTGCTGCTGTTTGGTGGTTGGTGGGGGTGGGAAGGGGCTCTGCTTCCACCAGTCCCCGTTTCAGTCCCTCTCTCACACATTTTACCTCTTTTCCTCTCCACACTTCCTCTCCTTGTATTTATACTGGGTGCATAGACAGCAAGGGCCTTGCAAATGGACACAATGGGTTCGTCACAGAGGTGTCATAGTAGGGAAAACACAGGTGTAGCTCAAAACATTAATTGTAGATGTTTTAGGTATAGACAATCTACTGTAATGAAGCAACCAGTTCATTATCAGAGCTGGTGCACTGGTATTACTCAATGAACCTACAGTTAATTGTACGGGCTACCTGTGTTTTACCTACAGTACTATGACACCTCTGTGAAAAGTGCCAATTGTCTCCATTTTCAAGGCACAAGGAATCCCTATTTCCATAGTGCTGTTCCCAGTTGTCAGATATTCCACGTTCCTGCTTTAGGTTGTGAACGGAACGTGGCAGGAATATCTTGTTCCTTCCTCATTTCTGATCCATTTCTCTGCCTATCCTACCTCAGGATGACCACATCGGTGGATGTGCTGGTGTCTATCTGCGTGATCTTTGCCATGTCCTTCGTACCAGCCAGTTTTGTGCTCTTCCTCATTGAGGAGCGCGTCAGCAAGGCCAAGCACCTGCAGTTTGTCAGCGGAGTGCAGCCCTTCCTCTATTGGCTGGCCAACTTCACCTGGGACATGGTGAGTGTTACCGGGTCTTGCTGGGCAACTGCACGCAGTTTATTAATTGTCAGTACATAGGATTTAGGGCAATACATTTTAATTGAGGCTGTTTGTTCTGACAGTTGAACTACTCGGTCCCTGCCACCATGGTCGTGTTGATCTTCATCGCCTTCCAGCAGCAGTCATACGTCTCTGAGACCAACCTGCCTGCCCTCGTCCTGCTACTGCTGTTCTATGGGTCAGAACTAGTGCCTCCTCATTCACATTCACTTTATGTAGACAAATACTATGACTTTAAATAAGAGGTTCACTTATAGATTTAGTTAGTGTTTCACATTCTCACGTCTCACTATTGATGTTGGGTTTGATAAAACACAGGTATGCACAGTGTTTAAATGTAATGGTTTCACACAAGGGCAATTTTGGTGTTCTTAAAATAAATTCATATATGGTAGAAAATAGTTATGTGTGCATAATAACATACATATATTAATTAAAATATTAACATTTTTATAGATTAATCCTTGTTGGGAGATCCAGACGATCATAGTAACATACAGTAACTGATGTATAACTACAGTGTATAAATACAGTATTAATGGTACTAATTAAATCACATAATCTTCCATTTCAGATGGTCCATCACACCACTGATGTACCCAGCATCCTTTCTGTTTTCCGTTCCCAGTACAGCATATGTTGTTCTAACCTCCATCAACCTCTTCATTGGAATCAATGGCAGCATTGCCACTTTTGTCCTAGAGCTTTTCCTGGATGAGGTAGATACTGCTTTTGAGAACATAAGGACATTAATGAATGGGTCGTTGTCTGTCTCAGCAGAAGCCTGATAACATTTACATTTATGGCATATGATAACGGCCCATCCATTTGACTCAGGTGTGTTAGAGCAGGGAGACATCTAAAACATGGAGGTCATGAGATCCCCAGGACCAGGGTTGAGGACCACTAAACTACAGTGCATGAACGAGCACCTAGGAATTTGCCCACTGCCATCTGCAGTACAGTATAGTTATTTAATTTGTTTGAAAGGTGTGTAACATCTAGTATAATTATTAGATCATAAAACAACCAGTTTTTGAGAAGGGTATACAGTATGCATATGTATTGTATACATGTATTATAAAAACTATTATAATCAGTCATTTTGAAATCTCATTTGAGAAGGCCCACTATTAGCAAACACCCCACTACCATTGAATATGAACCCTTGGAACATGATTGGATGAAGAATATCACAAACCTGTTTTGTTGCATTTTAATTACACTCTCTCTGCCACCCATTCTCTAAGTGGACAAACAGCATTAAACATTAAATAGAATCAGGTTGTAAATGCTGTTATTAATAACTGACATTTCTCACTTGTAGCACTTAAATGAAGTAAACAGAATCCTGAAAAAGGTTTTCCTCATCTTCCCCCACTTCTGCCTGGGCCGAGGACTCATTGACATGGCCAAGAACCAAGCCATGGTCGATGCCTTCCAGAGACTAGGTATACATGTTTTAGCCTAAATAGTACAACATAAATAGCAACAGCAACAATATCCTGGCCATTGCATTACGAAATGTTTAAGAAATTCTTTTTCTAACAAATAAATTTAAAAAGAGATTTACATTGTCAAATTGTGAAATTGCGTCTAACATATTTTTTGCGTCTCATCTAGCTTCTGTTATGTTGTGCAAGTCACTCATTTCCCTGTACAATTTCCTTTTTGTGTTAAATTGATTGATCTAATATAGTCAATGTGATGCATTTGTTCCAGGCACCAAGCAGAAACTTGACCCTCTGGAGTGGGACTTTGTTGGGAAGAACCTGTTTGCAATGGCTGTGGAGGGGGTTGTCTTCTTCATCTTTACTGTTCTTCTCCAGTACAAGTTCTTCATTCGCTTCAGGTCAGTTTTTGAAAATAGCGTTTTTTAAGTCAGGACCACTTTTAGTCAAAGAAATATATTTCATTTCCATTTGCAGTCAATATAGCTCTGTTCTGGGAGCTCCTTGCCTTTCCGTGTGCATATTGTACATGTAAAGCCCAGAGCAGAGAAAGCAGCAAAATACCCCCCATAGGTTACAGAATAGAGCAAACATCAAATGACAACAGACATTGATTTATACTCTACTGTCATAAAAAAGTGGCCTGGGTCATTTTGACCCATATGACAGCGGGAGGGTTAAATAAGGTGCCGTGGATGATTTGGCCATTGCGCATAAAGCAGAAAGGAGCTGATCTGTCATCTGGTTAAGATCATCTGATGGATAATCCTGGCTAAACTTGACTTTGTAGCCCGCCTGAACTAGCCCTTATGCTCAATTTCTGTTTGGAAATATGAATTACACCCACAAATACCGGGGTGCATAGGTGTTAATGAAACATGCTAGATTCCACTCAACTACTGGTACGTTTCTCTAAAGCAAGGCTTGAATGGAGCTCCTTGTCTGCACTGTAGGAAGCTGACTAGATCAGATGAGGAGCATAGAGAAGTACATCTTTTAAATAAGTATATGGTGAGATACAGTAAACTCCAGGTAAGCTAAGTGCTGCATATTCACTGGTCATGAGGTAGAGGTGGCCACTGTCTTCTGTCCTTTGCCCAGGCCATGGTGGGCGATGCAGGAGTTGCCCCCTCTTGGTCCAGAGGATGAGGACGTAGCCAGGGAGAGAGAGAGGGTGAAGAGTGGAAAAGCCCAGAACGACATCCTCACCATGACTGACCTCAGCAAGGTACGCTGACCACACACAGAATAACAGTACACCTGTGTTTACATTATATTGCTTTAATGTAATGTAGAAGAACACAACAGCTAAAATCAATTAGCCCCTTCAAAGCTGACTTTGTGTTTTTCATAGGTGTATAAAGCTGGTAGAAAACCAGCAGTGAATCGCCTCTGCCTAGGAATTCCTCGTGGGGAGGTAGGTAACACACTGCAAAACAGGTACGAGCCACTGACTCAGCATGAAATGCATGTTAATGAACCCAGGGAAGCTAAGAACAACACTAGCTTTAGGGCTGACCAAAATCCAAGAAATAGCCCTAAGAACACTGATAGGCTGAGGGAAAGAAGTTTGCCAACTCCACATATGAAAAGCCAGATACTATCTTGATTGGGGATGACATAACCAAGCATATCAGAATGGCAAAGGCTGAAAACCGAACTATGGCTGATACATCGGTCAGAGAACTAACAGAAATGTTGCAAGTTATCCTCTCTACACATCCAAGCAACATGCAGATTATTATCCACACTGGGTCTTTTGACATTCTACAATTCTCTATATGCTACCTCTGGCCCAGATTATACAAAACAATAACATTAACCACCACAGCTGATGATATCCAAATATACATAGCCCTCGAACCGAATGACAACAGCTCAATAGACTTTTTGTGTCTGTATAGATCACATAAATACCTGGATGAACCAAAACTGTTTACAATTGAATCAAGATAAAATTGAGATTATTGTCTTTGGCAACAACTATAAAAGAACAAGTATTATTGAAGAGCTGGATGCTCTGGCCCTAAAAACCAGGGAGCAAGTGCGTAATCTTGGTGTTCTGATAGCCGCAGACCTCACATTTAACAGTCATATCAACGCAGTCACCAAAACAGCATTCTATCATCTAAAAAATATAGCCAGAATTTAAGGCATGGTGTCCCAAAAAGACCAAGAGAAGTTTATGTGGCTAGGGCAGGGCTATACAAATAAAGTTTATAATTATTTATTATTAGAATTAATTAGATACTCTCTGATATGTCGATGTTGTTCACAGCCAAATGTTCTGGGGTTCGATCCTCGACATGCCCATTCTGTGGGCATCTTTGAGCAAGATACCTAACCCCTACATGCTCATGAATTACTTGGTATTCTACTCGCTGTAAATTGGATTGGATGAAAGTGTCTATTTAAATGACCTAATTGTGAGTTTTGGATTGAGCTTCACTTCTTCTTTATTCTTAATCTGGTTCATTTTCACCTGTGCCCTGTAGTGTTTCGGCCTCCTTGGGGTGAACGGGGCAGGGAAGACATCAACTTTCCGCATGCTAACCGGAGACACATCTGTCACTCACGGAGAGGCGTTCCTCAACCACCACAGGTACAAGTGTTTGCTTCCACTCACTACAGCTCTACCAGGGGTCCCAGCCCCCTTGAGTGAAAGTGGTCCGATGGCGGCCATCTTGCGGTAACCGGTACTGTGCTCCAGTGTTTTAACAGAGATGGAGCGCGTCCACCAGCTGATGGGCTACTGCCCCCAGTTTGATGCCATCAGCGACCTGCTGACTGGCCGGGAACACCTGGAGTTCTACGCCCGTCTGCGTGGGGTACCAGAGGATGAGGTTGCTAAGGTAACCCTATAGATTTTACTTTTATTTTTTATAAGAAATGTCTGAATATGTCAGATTATGCTGTAGATGCTACTTTTGATAGGGTCTTATTCGGTACACAAATTATTCTTTGAGGGGAAGGAAGGAAGGAAGGAGGACATCTTTATAACAACTGTAGTAAGTTGGTGACGTACAGTACCACCGTGATGTCAGGGTTGGACTGAAAGCCGTGCTATGGTAGCTTCTCTGCTCTGCCCTAGGTGGCTCAGTGGGGGGTTAGAAAGCTTGGGCTGACCGAGTATGCTGAGCGAGAGGCTGGGGGATATAGTGGCGGGAATAAGAGGAAGCTCTCCACAGCCATCTCCCTCATTGGTGCGCCTCCTGTCATATTCCTGGTGAGTACCTCTCATCATGTTTCATCTTACTAAAGTATTTATGTATTTATGTATTCATTATTGCTCAAAGTATGTTACTGCCTTACTGGCCCCCTTAACTGGCCAGTGGTCACCTTAATTGCCACATTAATGGTCACCAGTCACTGTATTTCACCACCTTAATTGCCACCATAACGACTGCCTTAATGGTCACCGGTGACCTTAACAGCCTTGGTCCATCCCATTGTAAACCTGCATGTTGATGATTGATTATTAGGATGAGCCCACCACTGGCATGGACCCCAAGGCCAAACGGTTTCTGTGGAATTGCATCCTCAGCGTCACTAAGGAAGGAAGAGCTGTTGTCCTCACCTCCCACAGGTCTGTCATATATGTGGATACACCAATACTGATACTAGCACAAAATAATTACACCAATAATACAGTATTCCCTCATCCAATTATATTAAAAATGCTATCAAACATTACATCAATTGATACCAGAGAAGTGAAAATGTGTCACCTTGTGTCCAGTGTATGCCTGTACTGACCATGCCAATGTGCTGTATATCTGTGCTCAGTATGGAGGAGTGTGAGGCTCTTTGCACCAGGATGGCTATCATGGTAAATGGTAGGTTCCAGTGCCTGGGATCTGTACAGCACCTCAAAAACAGGTAGGTACCATCTGCAATCAGTTAGCTAGTTACATTGTAATTGTTAGTTTCAGAGAACTATACATTTTCAATTTAAAAATGCAACATTATTTTTGGTATTGCAGATACTGGTCTTAATATTACCGGTACATTGTACTGTACATTAAAATGAAATAAATGCACATGAAGGTATATTATGTAATATTAGCAATGGGTATCAATGTGTAACAAATTAACATTGCATACTGTATCTGATACAGTACAACATGAACAGAAGCTGTCTTGCATTGAAAGATACTGACTATATGGTGGACTGTGCATGTTTACTGTGCATACAGTACCTGCCACATTCTATCATTATATATGGTAGGACTGCTTCTGCTAGCTAACAGTACATTGAAGGGCGGTGGGCATTTCTCACCTCTTCCTCCTTGTCCTCCCAGATTTGGTGATGGCTACACCTTCGTCCTTCGCCTGGCGAAAACTACACCCGCACAGGAGACGTGCCCAGTGGACACCTACATCAAGACGTCCTTCCCTGGCATTGAGTTGAAAGAGCGCCACAACAATGTTCTACAGTACCAGCTGCCGTCTCACGCCTGCTGCCTGGCACACGTCTTTGATGTGCTGTCCAACAACTACGAGGAGCTGGGCATTGTGGACTACTCTGTTTCACAGACCACTCTGGACCAGGTGAAGCCAGCTTGCCCTTGAATCCAAACATGTAGGATAGTCTAGTGGTCTGGGTGTTGGACACCAAGCCAGAGGTTGTGGGCTCAACCTTGAGCAAGATGCCTAACCTCCACCTTCTCCTTGTAATACTTGACCTACAATGAGTAATTGTAGTCATTGTAGGTGACTCTGGATAAAAGTGTGCGCTACATGACCTAATTGCAACTAGTGAACTAGTTAATAATGTTACATTAATAATGTATGTGATTTATGAGTTTTTGATATTGAATTTCCCCTTGCAGGTATTTGTTAATTTTGCGAAGGAACAGAGTGATGACAGTTGCCTTACAGAAGTGATCATCAACAATGGGGCAGCCCAGGCCAAACGGACAGCTCCATGCACCATCCAACCAGAGCCGCCAAGCAAGGCTCTCCAATCTGGCATATTGGCTGATGGCAAACCAAAAGAGTATAAATCTAAAGAAGCAAAATCTAACGTTGACAAGGCCAATCCAAGTTCATCTATTGGAGGTGGGGCAAAAAGTAGCATGGCAATGACCACCATGCCCAAACCAAAAGAGGCAACGCGTGAGAAGATGTTAACGACCAAAGGAGGCAGCAGTGAAACTAGCAACACTAGAAGTAGTGGCAGTGTACAGGATAATTTCAAGTTGTCCTCGGTAAGTGGCTCCAAACGCATTGGGGAAAGCTCTCATAAGGATCCAGCTGCTCTCTTTCTTGTAGGCAGCAACTCTCTGGACAGTACAGTGTGACTTGCAAGCAGAGAACATGTTACAGTATACTGTATGAATAGACCTGCATACTTCTTTTGAAAAGGTCAGTTTTGAGTTTTTGCTAGTCTAATTGACAGCTGAGCAGCTCAATGCACGTGTCAGACAGTATGAAATATATTATGGAACAAGGGAAGCTAAACCAGTAGGGGCTATTCCCTACTGTCTTCAAAGAAAATTAAAATAGGAAGACATGACGGCTACCATTTCTCAGATATGGGCATTGTGCCTTGTTCAACCCTTCATTATAACTATTATCATTCATGCACAATGTTATTTAGTGATTTGATTTCTTTTTCTGTTTGTAGAGTATATGTCCATTGAAAATGTATATTGTGTTAAAAGAACAGGTGGAGTTCCTCAGGGCTCATCTTACCTAAGAATGTAAATTTCTTTTATTGCTCTATCGACACTTTTCAACACACAGGAAATGCTGCCTGCATCCCAGCAATCATTACACTATCAGTGTGTCTTTGGCTAAAAGGTATGAGTTAGAAAATAAAATTGTGAAACAAATGTAACAGTTTTGCACCAGGATATATGTGCATACTTCTAGACAAAAACTGTAGTGTTTACAGTATATATTTTATACATGTATAATTGTAGAGCCAAATTCTTTGTTGACAATGAAACTATAAACCATCAGCTTAGTCAACTATTTACATGGTATGTCCTGTTGAACATCAAGCAAAATGTTCAAGTTAGGTATTGTCCAAATACGTAAACACCACAAAACAAACTTTTTGCTGCAAACTATTTGTTTTCTATTTTTTTTTATCTGTTTTTAAACAGAATTGTGACCTTTTTATGATTTTGTTTATTTTGTAACAATATAGTTACCGCACTATATTGGAACTCATTGTTACAAGAGTTAATGCAAGCATGAGTTAAATACCGAAAAACATCTCAAATGCTAGTTATATTCATATGAAATTATTAATGTATTATTTATAAACCTCAAAAATATTGTTTTGAAGTAAAACTTCACATGGACATTCAAATGGTTAGTCTTCACTTTGGGGTGAATGGCTCTTCTACATTCTCTTTTATTTATCTCTACACAATAAGAGAATAATACTGCTATGGAAGTAAACGGGTATCGTGTGAAAAGATGCTGCTTTAAAATAAAACATTAAAACAAGTTAATGTTTTCGAAGCTGCTTCATATAGTCATCATCTGTTTTAAAAAATCAGTCTTTAATTGTGGTCAGTAGGTTCTTTTTGGTCATGGTCAGGATGACAGGAGCTCTGGGTCGTTGGTGGATTGCAGGGAGGGTTTTCTTTGAATGACCATATGTACGTCTTCTTCCTGCTCTTGATTCCCTTAAAAACATAACTTGTTTAGAGCCTTTATATCAATAAAATAAAAAGAGAATTCAGTGACTCAAAAGACAGAAAAAAATCTATATATATTCTATACAATATATATAATTTCTTATAATATATATATGGAATTGTTCATCTGAGATACAAATCAGAAAGCTCCGTGATCGGAAATAAATGCTAATCAGTAAAGCTACAGTATAATTACACAGACATTTGCTTATATTACCACCTGCACAGTATATTATCTTGTGCTAAATGAACTTTAATCCATTTGTCTATATGTATTGCATTATAGCATAAATGTGGAAGAATGCAATTTTCGTCTTACCTGCTAAACAGGAAATGAAACCAAATAAACGATTGAAACTATAGAGATATCCAGTAACATCTTGGGTTACTTACTCTTCAGAATGCCTCATCTGATGGAGGGATCTTCCCTCTCGCAAGCTGTTTACGGTCCCAACCATGGAAACGTCTGAATGAGAAAGTCCCCAATGCTTGGCATTGCTGCTCCAGCTCTCCTTTCTGCCTATTCTCTCTGTTTCTCTCTGAAGCAGAGTGCTTAGGCTGGATAAGGAAATCTCAGGCAGATGAAACTCGGGACTCTGCTAGGTGTTTAAAAAAATAAAATAAAATAAAATTATTGTTAATAAAATTCATGAAACACATAAAAGGCAGAGGTTAGGTAAGTTTACACATTTCCCACAGACACTCACCAATTGAAAAGCTCATTAATTCTGGTCATAAATATATAACGAAAGTGGAGAAACCTGAGGATTTTCACTAGATTTGTTCACACCCCTTTGACTTAAGTGTATCTTTGTTGGAAAGAATTGTGAGAGAAAAAGAAGCTATAGCTTTCCTTACACATTTGGAGTACAGTGAACTCTGTGTCAAACGGTTGCAGAGGTGTTCAAACTTCTTGGAAACCGGTGCTGTGCTCTCACAACCTGATGTAGCAGGATTTGTCTGGATCACAGAGCTTATGCCAGGTGCACAAATACCTAGCAGTGGTGTGTGGGGGCTAGAGGTTTCTGGGAGGTTCAAATGTGTCACAGGTTCTGGTTTAGAGTTAATAGATGGTAGTACAAACCACGGCTTCTGAAACTGCTCTGTTGCGACTCCATCCAATGTGCTTTCACTGGAACTATCACTTATTAGCTGCTCTTCTTCTTTGCCTGTCTGGTCACTGATATGAAACTCTTTGCGATAACGACTGCCCTTGAATTCCTCTTCCTCCTCTGCAACTGACTCCTTGGCTGAGGCCAAAATGGGTGTGAGATTGATATAGATTCTCATTACAATTCCCGATTTCTCACACATACTTGAGACCTCAGGTTTTGTTGACCTGATATTCCTTATAGTACCTTTATAATTCCCCTTTGACATGGCAGCATTCCTTCTGGAGCAAGTCTTCGCCTCAGCTCCCAGGACCAGTGGATGTTCATTTGGTAGCGGATCTTTAAGTCTCACTTCTTTTGATTTTATCTTTCTGTCAATTCTTACTACAGGAGTGACTACAAATAAATTTTGAGAATATCCTTGCCCAAACATAGTCTTTAAAAGAATGTATAAAATGTAGACAAAACCATATACTTATTTAGTAGGCTAAACAAAAGTATCCCAGGGTACCAGGACAAGAGAATGGCCCCTTCTCTTTAACAGCACTGTGACTAACAGAACAATTACTGTAGGAGGGAACTCTGGAGGGTACAGCCCTAATAAACTTGCTGTTATGGTAACAAGCACAGCACACAACATGCTGTCATCATGAGAGAGAAACATATTGCTCTTATAAATAATATTTAAAAAAGCAATTCATCTGTTAAATCTACAGTGAGACCGGACTAAATATATTATTAATATAATATAAATGACAGGTTTTTGTTGTAGGCGCAGGCACAATGCTTGAGTGACAATTATCTGAGACACTGAGAGAGCAGCAAAGCCTTGCTCTCGCGAGAGGCAGAGTCGAGACTACTCGATTTCTTGTTTTCTTGGCAGTTCGCCTGCTTGCGGGCAAGAGCTAGTCCTTCATAAGGAAATCAACATTTTGCTTTCGTGTTGTACCTGTTTACTGAAGACCAAATAGTATATTACTTCTGTTCTGTTTTCTAGTGTAAGATGGTTGTTATGACAAACAATGAAGAACAGGATTATATGTAAGTCAAAACAAGCCTGTACCAAAAAGCTAGCAACACAGCCTAACGTACAGTACGTTAACAGTACCAGTAACAGTACTGTACTTACTTTACGGTACAGTACTGTACCAGTAATGGCTAATCTTAAATTCGTTGTACGGTTTACTGTACTGTACGAATACTATATAGTACAGTAGAGTACTGTTCTATATGGATAAATAATTATACTGGCTACTAGTAGCCTACAACATTATCTAAAGGCTGATTTACGATACTTTCTTGGTCAAATGGTCGTACCCGAATTTGTGGGTCAATGATTGCAGTTGTATTGTAGCGTAAAGTACAGTACATTACATTAACGTACAGTAGGTTCCTTTGCAGCAACTTGCAGTAACTAATCATCGTATTACAGTACTACGTTACACTGGCACTGTTAGAGTACTGTAGTTTTTTCCCATGCGATTACTACTGTAAGTAGGCATCAGTCCATTTAGCTACGTTATTTTATTTGATCCTCCTGTACTGTATTCAATATTAAATTATGTTGTCAGTCATTTCATATCAGCAATATAACCATTATTAAATTGTGTTTAATTGGGAATCACATATTGCTTACTACTGAATATTATACGATTAGTCTTCTGCAAGGCAGCTTTTATAATATAATGCAGTTTGAACTGTAATGCCATGTAAGACAAGCTAAATGTGTGATTAGCTACACCCATAGAACTGGACGGCTGCACCCATATATGGTAGCACAATGCCGCACAGAAGCAGGGAAGACCGTTGCTAATTAATCCTATAGGTGCGTTCACTACTGAACGTTCAGTGAAATGTTTTATTATTATTATTATTATTATTATTATTATTGAACGACACTGTAAATAAAAAAAACGTTTGCAACGTTATTGTTTCTTTCTGGGGCGTGGCAAGTACTGCTCAAAATGCCATTTGAAGTGAATCTGCTCACTTGTCCAGTACTGTAGTAGCATAGGAGGCTACTTTGTTGCCATGGTATAAGGCTATACGACTGATGCACTACAAAAGCATGGAGCTTGTTTTATAAATGTTTACAGTATTTGTCATAATCACCATTTAAAACCAGTAGCACTAGCATTTCACATTCATTACCAGTTTATTCTGAAAAGAAATGCATCCATCCATCCACCCATCCATCTTCAACCGCTTATCCGAGGTCGGGTCGCGGGGGCAGCAGCTCCAACAGGGAACCCCAAACTTCCCTTTCCCTAGCCACATTGGCTGATTAAATGAAATGCATAAAATGAAAAATCAGAATATGTTGACACAACATTCTGGACATATTCTTCCAAGCAGGTATCTGTATGAAACACAACAATGTATGGCCTCACAAATATCCTGCAGCAGCAAAACACAAATTATCATGTAGCCATGTAAATGTTGTACAATTCACAACCCACCCTCCCTGTATACCATCTTTATCTCAGACCTAGTGACCCACTTTTATAGAGTATTTCACTTGACAGTTGTTAACCCTTGTGATGTCCTTAAAAATATCGTATTTGACCACCCGGCGGCACCATCTGATTGTGTATGCTTTTGTGTGTTTTTAATTGGCATTGCTGTGTGTATTTATTTATTTATTTATTTTGTTTGTTTGTGTTGTTTTTTCATGCCTTTAACTCTCCTGTTGTCCTCGGGTTTCAAACACACTTTTTGTTGTGCCAGCAGTGCACATCATGTCTGTGTAAGCTGTAGAATTAGGTTTAGCGCCTTCAATCTGCCACAAAGGGCTAGTGATTTGGGTCACTTTGACCCGAATGACATCACGTTAAGTTCCCTGTGAGAAATATTTGATCTGATTCAACATGGGCACTAAACTGAGTGGATTAAATGTGGATCTAACCTATTGTTCCAACATTTAAATCTTGTCAGCCTGATAGAGGAGCGCAAGTGCACTTCTCTACCTTCCTCCCCTGCAAAGCGGGGGTCTCCCACTAAGAAGAAGCAGTTCTATATCCACCAAGCCATCCGCAACTCTGACCTCACTCCCCGAGCCAAAGGCAAGAAGAGCCTTCGCCGGCTGGAGAACTGTAAGTTCTGGTTTGTTGACGTAAGCATGCAGTAGACATATTTAATTGCTGCAACATTACATTTATTTTGTTTTTATCTGCTCCCCCCCATTGACCTACTGTATTGTTTGTCCCCAATCTTCTTTTTCTATCTTTACTATTGTTTTAATACTCTGCAGTCATCTGAATTTGACCAGTTCAGCTTTGTTATGAATGTAATTGTTTACCCCATTTTGGCATCACCTTACTGTAGGATTTAATCTCAGCATTCTTCTTTTCTTTACCTTTACTCAACCATTTTGCAGCGCGTTACCTTGACAATCTGCTTGAGAAAGAGGATTGCTGCATAGATGACCTGGAAGTTGGCAGTAGCCCAGCTATCCCGTCCATCTTCACTGAGGCCTGCAGCAATGGACACTATGTGGAGGTATGTTTTTGCCCCTAGTGCCCAGTCACTTGCTGTCTAGAACATTAGGAATTTAACAATGTCCGAATGGCTCCCTACACTTCTGCATACAGTGTAGAATCTTTTTATTGAAAAATTTAGTGTTGCGACTATATTTACATGTATTTATGAATTTGTGGTGATAACTTCAATCAGTTCCTCTCCGGGAACCATCACCATATCATGATGGAGATGTTTGTGAGTCCCTATGAACCTGAGAGCTGTGTTTTCTGGAGCCTTGTGCTCCTGGTAGGGTCTCCCAAGGCAAAGTGGTCTCAGGGGAGGGGCCAGACTAAGAATGGCTCACCCCTCATGGAAAATAACGAGAGGAAGAGTTACCCTGACTGGAGGAAGTCCGGGGCCCCCGTCTGAAGCCAGGCCCAGAGGGAGGGCTCGTTGGCAAGCGCCTGGTGGCCGTGTTTGCCCCGGAGCCCGGCTTACCTCTACACACAGTCTCGGTTTTTGGAACCATACTCCTGGATAGGGAATGGACTCTATTCTGCTCTGGAGTTGCCCAGGGTGTGAGGCGCCAGGCAGGTGTGGGCATACTCACAAGCCCCTGGCTGAGCGCTGTTACATTGGAGTTTACCCCAGTGTACGAGAGGGTTGCCACCACTGTTTCCGCTAGAAGAAATTGGTGCCGGTCAATGTGTCTGGGCAAGTTTCAGTTTACCGGAAAATCGGAAAAAATTCCGGTCAAATACTATTTGTGTTCATTATTGATCTTAAAAGCAAATTATAGGCAGGGTATACAAAAAATTACAACAAGTTAAGAGTGAAGGTTATTGTAGGCTCTACATCTGCTATGTGTTTTTTGGAATCGCAGTGTCGCGCCACTGCAGTTTATAAGAGGCAGTTGGCGGACGCTTTTGGATAAACACACCATGTCAAATATGGACTGGCAATATTATTTTACTTCACGACATTTAACCATACCCGTGATCCATGAATATTAAACGATAATGTTAATTCATTATTCAGCACGTCATTTAACTGGGCGTCATAGTGAAAAGTCGGTTACCAGTAGCGGCGGTCTTATATCAACGACCGCTGATTTAGGCTAAATTAAATTAATACGCAATTCTAATGAAGCATTTCATATAGTTTAACTGGATAAATAATATCTTACGTAATGTATTCCAGGTCATGCTCTGGATACGATCTCGCAGACTGTCGCAGACAAACCGGACCGTTGATGATTTGAGGCTGAACATGTTGCATGTGACAGCTACGCTACCTACAGTAGCTTAAGTTGGCACCCTATATGACACGTTTTGTGAATCAAATTATTTTTATTTGTTTGTGCACGCTTAAGAAAAATATGTGCCTGAACCGTTTTAAAGCAGTAAAAAGTCTAAAACATGTTAAACATATGAGTGATTGGGCCATTTCCAGCGTAAGAAAAAACCTTAAATAAACCTCAGTAAAGATTATAATAATGAAGCACAAATGTTTGCTTTTGTTTGCACAAACGTGCACAGATGATGCACAAAAGATAAATGAAAAAAGAAAAACACCACGAAAAATGTAAGGTATAATTTTTCTATAACGGTTTGTGCACACACTTATTTGGCGAGCACAAGCTTTCGCAAATGAATCATTAATTCAGATATTTATTATATGGGGTGCCAATTTACGGAGGTTACAGACTAGAGTAGAGTCAAGTTTGTAGGTCTACGGTACTTCGTGTTTATGTAGGGCTACGTTACCGGTTATTAAAAGCAATATTTCTGGTATTTGCGTTAACTAAATGCAAGTAAAGTTAATTTTATTTCGCCTATGCAATTTCTATTAAAAACGCAAATTATGTTTATTCTGAGAAGTGGACCTATTGCTGTCAAAACTGCCTGCAGGTCTATTTATATAACGACGTATGTTGCCTTGTCCAGTAGACAAAATAGCAGTTTGCGTCCATACTGTAGGCCTACATGGATTTATTGTCCATATTGTCATTAATCCTTCTATATTTCATGAAATACGGTAGGCTTTGTCTGAGCTCTCTGGGTCTTTAGCGCTCAACCTTACCTCACAGAAATACATACATAAATAAATACAAATAATACGCTACTGTTGTTATGGTGCGTGCGGACGGCGGGCGCGCTTTATCAGAGTAAATGAAATGAATCTACACTGCTGGCTGTTTCGATATACATGGAAGCCTATCGTTAGAAGTGAAAATGTAACTATAACCTATAAAATAACCAATAAAAAATTTGCTTAGGGGTATCTTTTCACCGTACATTTTGACCGGAGAGAACATTTGTCGGACCTTGTCAGAATTTTCCGGTCAAAGTCCGGCAATTACCGGATAACGGAAATGCTGGTTGCCTCCTTATGCCTACGGGTTATGCATCGAACAGCAGTTCAGAGTATTCGGCTTCCTTGGACACCCTGAATGGAGACTTCAACGCGCACGTGGGCAATGATGGAGATACCTGGAGAGGCGTGATTGGGAGGAACGGCCTCCCGGATCT
>JAODUG010039272.1:0-39345 GCA_027564795.1 Aphredoderus sayanus
AAACCCGAGGACAACAGGAGGGTTAAAAGGCACAAAAATCAACATAAATACATAAAAAAATTATTAATAAATAAATATATACACTCAGCAATGACAATTGAAAAACACACAAATCATACACAATCAGATGGCGCCGCCGTGTGGCCAAAAGCTATATTTCTGAGTACATTTTGAGGGTTAAGATGCAATCCTCAGTTTGTCTATAATAAACTGGTTGAAATCAGCGTTACATGGCACATTTGCTTTGGTTTGAACCTTAATGCACATGCCTCTCCCATGCATGTGGCTTACATTCCTCTCTACTCATATTCTCACATCTTTTCTACCCCTCCTAATCCAGTCACGTGCACTTTTGTGCAAAGTTTCTTCACAACACATCAGAAATGGTATTTCTGTGTATGTATCAGTAGCAGTCCCACTCCTGGAAGTGACCCTGTGCCCACTGTTTTGTGCAGAGCTGACACAAGAGGAAGATGTTGTGGAGACTCCGGCCATGTCCCACGATGAGCACACCCACCAGGAGATCAAAGGCCACAAGACACAGGCCACCCCGGCCGTACGACGTCTGGCCATGGAGAACAACGTAAGACCCCATCTGCTTGTGTGTGACTGCTGTTGTCCAAATACAGTGCTCACTTCCAGACATTACTAACACCTAGAGGGACTGGCCTCTCCACTGTGATGAGATTGTCCTCACATGTTCAGACTTCTACTAAGACTGAACCAATCAGGGTAAAGGAAGCACAATACAGGACCATTGAAATCTAATGTCCCACTCTAATGAGGCTTAAAGACAAAAGTATGCCAAGCGCATGACGACATTTACATCAGGCATATGTTGGTGGTGTGCAGACAGTCTACACGATCCAGAGATCAGAGGTAAGCCTCAGTGGTTGAACAGGGCTTGATGGAGCAAAAAGGGTTATACTGTAGCTGTTTTAGGCTACAAAAAGCCATCCATATTAAGTTGTAAGCACTATTTGACTCACTTGTGAATCGTTTTCAGATCAAACTAAGCGAAGTAGTTGGAACTGGGAAAGATGGGCGAATTCTCAAGGAGGACATCCTAAACTTTCTAGCCAAGCAAACAGGAGCCATCCTGCCTCCACCTCTCTATGAGATCGAGACCCCACCTGCTCCCACCAGACCCAAGGACAAGCCAGCAGCTATAGTTCCTCCACCAGCCACGGTAAAACCTGCATTCACTGGCAAAGATGTTACTGAACCCCTGAAAGGTAAAGCATTTATCCTGTAGCATGGTCTTATAACATTATGAATGTGCTATGCTCTAGTCTAGTCAAACCATCAATATATTAACTATATAAATCAATATATAACTACAGAAAATTATGCATTAGTACAACCGTTGACTAGACAGGAGTTTCTAAGATGCCAACACTAGGATCCTTTTAATCTTTCCTTACTTTACTAAAAATGAGAAATGTGGCTTAATTCTATGATGTAATACTTTGATCCTAGGGCTTGTGTAATATGCTGTTATCACTTGATATGTCGTCTGAATTCTAGGCTATATCTGTTTAAGTTATGTATATTGCTGAATATAATTTTACTGTGTAACTGATAAACTTCAGCACAGTCCCTTTTTTTAAAGGACAAATTATACTTGTATTTACATATTACTATCTTATAGTTCTTTCCTTATGTTTATGCTTCTATTGACCTTTGTAAAACCTAGAGAAAATAAGAAATATTTAACACGGCACCAACAGTAAAATAATTAATCTATTGAGGTCAAATAATGTGTAAACTCCTCAAACTGTAAAGTTTTATTTTAAGGGCTCCTTTGCCCAGATGTGCCCTAGTAGGGTAAACGCAGATACAATTGTTATTGTTTCAATATCATTTAGACATTCAAATCAGCAAGCTTTGATCATTTATTATTATTATTGTTATTATTATTATTATTATTGTCAATGGACAATAATAATATTGGTACTCCCTGAGTGCATGATCATCAGTATTTCATCCAAGTAATAGTCTAAATTACTCTGGTGAATGCATGGTGACTTGAATTAACATTACTGTGTTAACTGTATAACCGCTAATCTTCACAATCTAATCTGTTTATGAAGGTTTCCATAAGGCCATGGTGAAAACCATGACCGCAGCCTTGAAGATTCCTCATTTTGGATATTGTGACGAAGTTGATCTGAGTCGCCTTATGGCACTGCGAGCAGAACTAAGACCTGTAAGCGAAGCTCGTGGAGTTAAACTGAGCTACATGCCCTTCTTCATTAAGGTACTAGTAAACCATTGTCCTTAATGTTTGTTGATTTGAATGTCTCCACTTGATGAAAAAATTAGGTAATGGCTGATATTATAGAAAATGGAATTGGGCAGTATTGATAATTAGTCAAATAATCTTATAGAAACTACATATACAAGTGTTATTTTCCCCCCAAAGGTACATAGATTGATATTCATATTTTGTACACATGGCTGCAGGCTGCCTCCCTCGGCCTTCTCCACTTTCCAGTCCTTAATGCCTCCGTAGACGAGAGCTGCCAGAATATTACATACAAGGTAATGCTGCAGACCATTGCTGATGGGATGATGTTTAAGCATATACAATTACATTCTTTGTTGGAAGATGTTTATCAACTCAAGGTGTGTACAAATATATTATTATGTGCTGTATTTTATGAGACTGATCCGGCGTCAGCATTTCTAAAGTCTAATGGTGCTTTTTCACCACATAGTACTGACTCTACTTGCATTTGGTAGAGTCATGTCTCCTGCAGTACAATGTTGTGAAAAGGTTCCAGAAGACTTCAGAAATCTCTATTTATTGAGTAATAACTATCTTAAAAGGTGCTCTATATGATAGTTTAAACATTAATATAGCAGCAAACAACTATTCTTTATAAAGAGATAGAGGAGTAATGACTTCCTGAGCAGAGAATGACATCACTCCCTGTATTGTAATCTGAGCTCCTCTGTTCTTTGTTGACATTGCCATGGTGCGTGTGTGGGGCCCACGGAGTAATTGTTTTGGTCTGAGATGCTGGTGTTCTTAGTGTGTCAGTCTAGTGGCAGAAATACAGAGGCACTTCAAGAACATGCTGTGAGTTATAGTTGATAAATTGGAGCCATTACTATGTTTTATGAGTAGTAAATGCTTAAAATATTGAATCTAAAGGATTAGACAGTTATTGCTCATTGAAACAGCAATCAGAAATGTTCCACAATGAAGCTAACTTTGAGACCTTCTTTCAGGCAGCTCATAATATTGGCCTCGCAATGGACACCAACCAAGGCCTTGTAGTTCCTAATGTGAAGAATGTTCAGCTGCTTAGTGTGTTTGAAGTGGCCAAAGAGCTAAATCGCCTGCAGTTGTTGGGAACCACTGGTCAGCTGGGAACCAATGACCTCACAGGAGGAACCTTCACGCTGTCAAACATTGGTTCTGTAAGTCTAACTCGATGTACTGTCATTGTTGCTTTTGACTAATAATCTTCACTAAAACCAGGACATGTTTGTTATTTGGTGCATGGTTGCTGAAGGAATCAAAACCAAAGGAAGGAATAAAAAAGTCTAAAATGGCAAAATGTTTTGCCTCCAGACCATACTGATCTCGCAAGCTCTAATTTCATTTTGTCGCAACTATCAGTCTGGAACCCCTCAATACAAAAGTGTTTGTCATCAGTGTAGAAAACAATCAGAAACTATCTAGAAACTAGTTTTTCCCCATGTTTGAATCGTATGTTTTGCTATCCACCTGCACTATAGCAAATTTATAACATTCTGATTCGGTGAGATAAAGGTAGGTAGTCCAATTGTATGTAAGGAAGTAAAGTGTGATTTGAAATGTATTAGTACCGCCTTTATGACATGCACTATTGAGTTGTATTCCAGACTGATATTTACAGCACAGTCAAACTGTAGCTTGCAAGATCAGGATGGTATCACAAGACAAGCACCATATGGCATTAAAGGAAGAGGTGTTTATATTTTGGTTGAGTTAAAAAATTAATGGCTTATGCATGCTAAGAGATTAAACATTGTACTGTAACTAATAGCGGCTAATATGCTTCCTTGTAATCACTAAAGCACATCTTACATTTAGAACTTAGTAACCTTTAACTGAACTGCACAAGGTATTTATTCCCTTAAAATTAGAAATATTTTACCATTACGTCTTGATCTTTGGAGGATGATTTGTGTCAATATTAATTAAATAATGAAATAATTAATGTGACATGTTATTTAAAATTTAACATTATTTTAAATAAATGTAACCATATTTAAATATTTTTCTGTATTATTTCTATATTTCCTATATTTCCAAAAGTAGTAATTAAATGTAACAATTACAATGTTATTATTTTTCTCTGCATACAGTACATTTATTCATCCATAGAATTATATATAAGTTTTGTACCATGAAATACTCTGTCAGCTTCATCCATCAGTGGCAGTGGTTTGAATCAAAATTCACCCAAAAGAATTTTGGGTGAATAAAAAAAAAAACTGTAAGGTGCCCAGAGCTACTGAGAGGGAGATCTTTGTTGCTGCAAATATATTATATATATATATCAGTTCACTCGGTATAGTGTAACGCTTTTAACACTGAGGTCACAGGTACGAATCTCAGTCTTTACATTATATGATTATGTTCTAGGCTACTCCCAGATTGACGTTTAGTAACCTAAGCTTTACAAAACACCACCTTCAACTCAGGTGATGTACATTTTCTTGTATTCAATTAGCTTCCTCCCCTAATTTCTTAGCCTTAGGGCACATTTTCGACTTGGTGTTTATACAATGATGGTAATCCTACATGAGCTGATAGTTGACTGGTTGGTTTTACCAGTGTTGTACTGTTTTTCAAAATTCATAGAATAAGATCCATTAATGGCCCACTGCCATTAATGGATGAAGCTAACAGATGTAATTATTTCTGTGCGCACAACATACAATCCTGGAATGAATAAATGCAGAGCAAAATAATAGTAATTATTAAATGTAACTAATTAAATAATTATAAATAGAATTACATACAGTAGTTTTAAATATAGAAATATAATTCGGAAATATATTTATAAATGTAGACAAATATTGTATTAAATAAATTTACTTGTGTTTACATAGCATGTTTAATTATTTTATTAATATTGGCACAAATCATCTTTGATCTGCAGGATAAACAGTTTTTATTTATTATTATTATTATTATTATTAATTATTTATTTATTTATTTATTTATTTATTTATTTTAAATATCAGATTGGAGGGACATATGCAAAACCTGTGATTCTTCCTCCTGAGGTTGCGATTGGAGCACTGGGTAAAATCCAGGTGGGTTGCAGGCTTCTGCAGGAACATATGTTTCTAATAATAATTTTTTAAGAATCAGGGATGCACTGATTGACCCACACAGTTTAAAGTTTGAATGTCTTTTAATTACAACCCCAATTCCAATGAAGTTGGGACGCATCAAATTCAAAGTGAGAGCATATTTGCAAAAAAACAAATTGTATCAGTTTAAACATTACATATTTTGTCTTTGTAGTGTATTCAATTGAATATAGGTTGAAAATGATTTGCAAATCATTGCATTGTCTGTATTTATGTTTTACACAACGTCCCAACTTCATTGGAATTTGGGTTGTAACACTATTTTACCCGAGTACCTATGGTAAACTTACTCTCGGCTTCGGGCTAAAGACTTTCTACACTGCGCAGACATGCCATGTGTAGGTAGCCTAGCATGACAGTTAACTATGTCTCCTGTAGTTTCAAATTGAGGAAGGGGCAAGTGAACGCCTTTTTAATGATGCAATCGCTAACGTAACCGGCTATATTTAGATAGACCGGCCAATCACCGATCATGGCCGGTCAAGGTGATTCCTGTCACCAGCTGAGCGATCGGTGCATCGCTATTAAGAATGCTTACCTCTCTCCTGCATTTTGGGTATATAGTATATTTGTCTAGGTCATTGACATTAAGCAAACTTGTTTAATTTCCAGGAACAATTCAATGTTCATGTTTAGATTGTGTGTGTGTGTGTGTGTGCGCATATGTAATGTAGAATTTCTCTCAGATCCTGCCCAGGTTTGATTCAAGCGGTGAGCTTGTTAAAGCACACATCATGAACGTCAGCTGGTCTGCAGATCACAGAATCATTGATGGGGCGACCATGTGTCGCTTCTCCAATTTGTGGCGCCAGTACCTGGAGAACCCTGCCAGCATGGTCCTAGATCTGAAATGAAGCTGTACTGTGAATATTAAATAAACTACTGCCGTTTCTTTCAAGGAAAGACACGGTATTCTGACAAGTTTATGTAGTGTCTATACATATATCTCTGCATATATTTACATAAAAACAGAACTTCTCAATAGCAATTATTCCCTGTTAACTTTCTTTATGTGATCTTAGGGTTGCTGTCCTTTCCTTGTTGCCTTTTAATGTGGGTTGTTTAAACCCTCTGAATAGAAGTTTCCCAAATTGTCCTGAATAGGTTTTGGGCTTAAGCAGGCTGAGGTCAAACTCTTGCTGTTCAAAGTTACACTATTTCATTTGTGTCCTAAATTGCCTTTGTGGTTGAAACTAGCATGTTATAATTTGAAACAGTACATTCAATCTGCACTTTCATGTTTTTGGGGGCACTTTAACACAATTGATTTGTGTTACCTTTTTAGGGTTTAGATTCAGTCTATCAGATCCTTTCAGACTTTTCCACAAGGGAGAAGCTATGTTGTATATTAAGTCAGACTGCTTTTAATGAGGAATGGTTAAAGTAGAATTAAACTTTTGTTAAACTGTTAACACTACTCAATACCTGCTCACGTGTTAAATTAATTAACCTTGATCACTGTAGGTGTAAGACAGTCACCAAACGTAGTCTTCATATGCCATTCGATAAAAATCTTTCTAAAAACAACTTAACTTACGTCTACACATCTCTCTATTCTGGTAGTACCCTATATATATTCTCATATATATTCTCAAATTAACTCCATATGCTGTTTTATCTTTAAGGTATATTTCAAGTTTTAATTAAATTATTCTGCAAACTGTAAGACATATTAGGAGTATGTTTTTGAGAAAAAGTTGTAAATACTGATTTGTTTGGCCCGCAGGGTTACTTAATGTTGATGTAAGGAAGCTACAGGATTGAGGGTTTAACAAAAGTTAAAATCTGCTAGGTAGTTGTTATGCCACCTATTCACATCACTTTTTTTTTTTTTTTTTTTTTTTTGCCAACGAATATCTAAAATGCCTTTCGGTAATGTAATTGCTAAGATTGTGAGCAGTGCTAAACATTGTACATTATGACAAAATGTCCCAATGCTGTTTTACTGGGGGATATAGGGTTGATGTTTTTGTTTTTTTAATGGCACAATATTGTTAGAATTACCAGCCAGTATCTATGTATAATGGCATAGGCTTACATCAAGGTAACTTATTTGAAATTGACCTCCACTGGCTAATGTCTACAGAAATAGAGACAGCAAAAGAGGCATGGACTAAATCTGCAAAGTAGTAGACTTAAACAGCTTTCCAGCACACACTACATAATTGTTTCTCATTTGTGTTTCAAAAACACAAAGAACATGGTTTGTGCCCCTCAAAATAATCAATTGTGATTGTGATTGATCCAGTTTTCCTACTGTCATCATGATGCAATATTTTCAAACTTACAAAAATAATGGGTGAACATAGGGTTAGAATTTTGGGATAGGATTTTATGTCTGGCATCTCAAAGATATTTGTACATATTTTTTCTCAGAGGTTATCTGTATAGGTTTATTTCAGAGATCAGTCATCTTACGCATATGCATCACAAAATAGGTTTTAATAAAATGTAAAGTGCACAAGTTGTCCCTGTTTAAGGTTTTTTTGGGTGGTGGTAGGGGAGGATGTTCGCTATCTTTCATCAACATTCTGAATAGTCCACTTAATTACACACATACCTACCACACATGAAAATAGTTCCATAATCTATACATGCTTCCCAAATTGCATATACAAAGGAAGTCTAATGGAACTCTTTGCTAATTGTCTGACTATTGTCCTGCTGGATCCCTGGGTGGTATGTGCAAAGAGACATCCATGTGACCAGGCTAAAATTAGTTCCCTAGGGGTCAGGTTGCAGCCAGGCAATAGAAGACCCAGAAATACTATGGGGCAGACATGGTGTAGTATCAGAAAGTTGCGCGTGCTGATTTTGGGCAATTTAACTAGGCTACTCAATGCGTATGTGCTATTAGACTGGCAAATTCGTAAATACTGTTAAATGGAATGGACACTGCTCTATATCAGCTGGACTTGAAGTTCACAATTTAACGCCTCAAATCATCTGAATAAATTAGTCCAGTGTATCGTCATGATTGGTGTTGCAGTGTGCGCAGGTTCTGTAAGCTCCATCAAGGCTCTTTGGGAAAACAGAATCAAGAAAAGCAAAGACGGGTTACAGAAACTGAAATATCACCAGGATAAAAGCACCATAGGTCGGTAAGTAGCTCTATTACGCCAGAATGTTATGGTAGCAGGTTCCAGGGTCAAAGCGACAGACCACTGTTCATTTCATGAGCATCAGGCAACAGGCTGGGTCAAACACTTTATATCAATGTCAATGCTAAAAGTCATTCCTCAACTGGGCTGAGGAATAAACCATACACCTGTTATAGTAGGCATACCTATTTATTTTAAGGAGATCCTGAGCGCTAATGTGTTGGTTGATGTTTGTACTGTTTTGTGTAAGGATTATTTTGCACACATACTGTACATGTGGAGCTGATGGAAATCAAATGAGAAATTTATAATAATTTTTTATTATGGTGACTTGATTTTGTGTCAGCTACTGACGTTTGTGTATACTTATTCGCAGATGAGTTAATATTGTGGGAATTGTTTCAGGAATTGTAAGCGATTGAGAATAACTAAGTATCACTTGTGTTTTATTAGGTAGCGCCTATCTTGAAATCATCACAGTAGGCCAATAGCCTACTGCAGATTCAAGAGTTTTAAAATTAAGATTTGTATGTTGATTATACAAATTTGAGTGCTATGCCATTTGGTATGAGACTAACCATTAGAATAAGCTCTATAAAAATAGGTCAACATTACATGTATAGAATTATTTAATCAAATGGATATTTAGACTCAAACTCTATGGATGTTCTTTTATAGGACATCATATAATTATCTAAACAGATTTGGGGTTTTCCTTGCCCTAGATTGGCCGATGTTTGGGAAGATCGCATCATCTTGGCCAAGCTGAATGATAAAGTTGTGACAGAGGAAGGACGTGTCATTTTAAGAATTGAAAAAGAAGAATGGAAGGTATAGGCTACTCTATATCAGATTCAGTGTGATTTCATGTAGGAATCACTGTGACACAATCAATTTACTATTTATAGCCTAGTGTTTTTCCAATACCAGTCACTCAAAGCAATAATAGCCCAGATGTGGCCGGTAAACTGCAATACTTAATTTTAAAAAAGCACAACTTCTAGTAAACCATTTAAATAATGTACTTTATTAACAATTATAACTTACACAACCATGCAACCAATGCAAAAGGCTTTGCAATAATGTAACAACAAAACAAAAACATATTTAAATTTAATAAAATAAATCAGCACACACTAGGCCGAAATATTTTCTTTTAGCAGTACATATGTATATAGTGTATATAGCCTCCTTTTACACCCGCCTTCTGTCAGCTGTGCTGGAGCCACTGCTTCAATTGTCTCATCCTCGGTTTCAGCAGTACTCAGTAACAGTATGTTACTGTACTCCCAGTCAGAGGGCTCTCAGAACAGCACATTATTCAATCCCCTTATAAGATCACTACAGTAGTCTTACTTTGGATAAAATGTATAGCCACTCAGTATTTCAGCGGCACCACTTGGATTTATATGCATCAGAATTTTTCAAGCTGGACAGACGTTAGACAGATACACCAGGACATATCATATCAAACTACTGTCACTATATGATACCACCCTTCAAATGAACAATAATTAAAATGTAATGTTAGGCTGACTTAGAAACTATTATTGCCTACCGTTACTGTACAGTAGGCCTACTGATAGGAAGTACAGTAGCTTACTGTACAGTAGTAAGTACATTACAGTACTGTAGCTACTAGTTACAGTAGCCCATACTTTACTGTTGCCAACAGTTTAAGTTTAACCAACGGTTTAAGTTAACGCCTTTTGTTGGAGAATATGGACCATGCAAACTGTTTTATTATATGCTGGTTAATTATTTTTAGGCTATTTACACTCATCATTTACATTGACGAATGGCAAATATGAGAAATTGTTACTTACTGTTACCATAGTGTCCAAATGGAGAGTCGCTGTTCAGATTTGAGAGTTGGCCTACGTTAGTAACGTAGTGTGCGGGCTACCTGTTCTGTGGTTCGGGCCGATAGTTGCTCAACAGAACCGGGCCATACTGTATAATGTCTGTCTACCGCGTCATATGTTACATTTTGCCGCCTGTGCTTGCTATCTGGGATAATCATTCAGTAAAACAATTTTCCCCCACCAGTCTTTACCCCAGGTGTTAGTTCGCCTCACCCAGGTTCAGGAGTGGCAGATCCACAGAGCTGGTCTCCAGAACATACCACATTTCATCTCCAGCTTTGAGAATCTGGTTGTCCTCGACTTGTCCCGTAATGCCCTCACAGAACTTCCTACTGAGATTGGTAGGTTTCCCGTTAGATAAATGAACTGGCAATTGGGTCATGTGATTTACTACCTCGGTGGTTTTCAAATATAAGTACTGTAGTAGCAGTACTGTATCTGTTCTATGTAAGTATCTTGCATTGTCATGGTTGAATTTTTTTTTTTTTAACTATGTGTAATACAGATATATTATTAGAATGTGCATGAATGTTATGTTTAAATCTATAAATTATTTATCGATAAAAAAATTATTCCTTGATTGTAATAATGTATTTAATCTGTAATATACTTTATTTGTTATTTAGACTCCTGCCTTATCTTTCTTAGGCAAACTGAGCAGATTGCGTGAGTTATTTGTCAGTTACAACAGAATACGAAACATTCCTCAAGAGTTGGCAGAGTGTGAGAATCTGGAGAAATTGGAGCTGGCGATGAACCGAAATCTTTGTGATCTTCCCATAAAGGTGTGCTCAGGACAGAATATACGTACACCTAAAATATTAATGCCTCAAACTATTTATTATAAAACCACTAAAGCACATATTGACTATCCTGCATGATTATGCACATTTAGTGTAGTTACAATACATTAATCTTGCTCAAAGCAACGCTATTGCTCTTTCTAGATGGGCCTATAAAGATTTGCAGTTCAGAGCTCAACAACATGACATTTCAATGTTTGGTTTGCACACACTAGACCTACATGTTAAAATTAGGTGGGTAAAGTTAAACTGGTACAATTGTGCAGTCAAACCTCATAGACAACTCAATGATGGTCTAGCCGCAGGCTTTTAGCGTCTTCGCAAGCGCTCTCATATGGGATTAATATCATGCCATGATTCGGATTTGAGTCCCAGGTGTGGGCTTGCCCCAGATAACTGGTTGCTTGTGCCATCCATGTAAATTTCCAGTGCTAGCTCTCGAGTTCCTGCTGCTTTGTTCTCAGCTCAGCAACCTGAGGAAACTTTACCACCTGGACCTTTCCATGAACCAGTTCATTGCCATCCCAGATAGTGTGGTCTGCATGCCAGCATTGGAGTGGCTTGATATGGGAGGCAACAGGCTGCAGAGTTTACCTGAAGACATTCACAAGTCAGTAGCAATGCACATTTCTTATACAGTATATTATCCATATACCTGGGATATGTACGTAATGCTTTGGAAACACAATAGTGTTCCTTTTTGTAATCAAACTATTGACAACCAACTCTTTAACTGGTAGAATGGAGAAGCTTCATACACTTTGGTTACAAAGAAATGAGCTGGAATCTCTGCCTGACAACATCAGCCGCATGGCCAATTTGGACACGTTGGTACTCAGCAACAACAGACTAAGAGACATCCCGCCCCTCATGGAAAGAATGGTTGGCCTGAGGTCAGTGTGTTTCAGAGGACTAATTAATTATATTAGTGTTTTGCCATTAGCTTAAGTCTTGCATACACCATTTATTGTGCAAGACCTAGAGATGGAACTAAGTCAGTCTCAAGTCTGGAGACACAAGTCATGAATTTATGTTAAAAAATCAAATTGGTTTCAACTTCAATGACATCTTCAACCCAAAACATACATTAAATCCACAAACCAAGTCTCAAGCAATTGTTTTCATATAGGGAGTCAAAATAAAACTGTCCCTTAAGATCCACCTCTGTTATGGCTTGCGTTTTGTATGTTATTGTATATATTACACTATTTTAAGCTTTTTCCATTCTATTTTGACATTTGAATGGTCATTTACCATTAGTGGTATTGCGATCCTAAGTTATTGTGTTGTGTCTGTATGGTATTCAGTACATATTATACTCCTCTAGCTAATTGTACTCACTGCAATTCCAATCTGCTCCTAATTATTGGTATTTTTCTTTTTTTTATAACAAAAACCCCCACAGGTTTGTGAATTTCCGGGACAACCCTCTTACATTTGATGTGGAACTGCAGCCCAGCAATGAGACAGTCAATGATGAAGACATCAGGGAGTTATTTGGACGAGAGTTTATGCTTGCATACATCCAAGAAGCCCGCAAGAGAGCGTATGCTGTGCTCAATGTACAGTGTGTCAGTGGATAGCAAATTCTGGTTTTCAGGTCAGTGCACAATGCCAGTACAAGAAAATGCATCTTTCCATCATCAAAACCTGCGTTTAATATACATTGTGTAAGTGAGATATGTGTTTTTTGCAGGACACCCAGTTTAAAATAAAAATAATTCTGGATTATATTTTTAGATAATATATATGGATATTTTTATGATTAAGTAAACACAAAAAAGTACATGGTTAAAAAAAAAAGTATTATTACTGAAATAAGATTAATTCAAAGTACAATATAAATCATTAACATTTAGATTGTATGTGTAATGTGTCCACAGTAAAATGTCCCTGCTGCTAAGAGGCAGAAGGAACGGCAGTAAGTAGAACGTTTTCTAAAGTGACTTGTGTGTTTATGTAGTACATCAGCTTGGCCTGGAAGCCTTTGCGTTGCAGGAAGTGCACTCTGCCCTGGTCGATCAACAGCTTACATTGACGGCCGATACATTCCCGCTCCTCTGCAGAAAGACCACTGAAAGAAAAGGACATGAGTTGTGTACACAGTTGTAATTGTTATGTTTCAGACTAAAACTAAACGAACATTCTCATTTGGATTGAGACTAAGCATAAGTAAAACTAAGCAAATTTGAGCAAAAAAGCAAATAAAAAATAATTCTATTTTAAACTGTAAAATTTTTTAAATGAGAAATGTGTTCTGAAATCACGTGAATGATAAAAGAATACCTATTGAAGGTCTCAGTGTCTTCATCTTCTAGCTGATGTTCTTCCTCTTCCCGATTTATTTCATCTTGAGACAGACATTGCTCATTGTCGTGTTCATCTCTGGGTGGAGACTTCTCATTGTCTTGTTGCTGGCTACATGTCGCCCAACTCGACATTCTTTTGTAGGCTGAAAACTCATAAGCCCCTAAACCTCTCTGATGGAAGAACTCCTTCCCTACATAATGTCTCCATTCACAGCGATGGTGGCAACATAGCGCAATAGTCAGCCCACACACACGCATGTTCTTGCTCCCAGTCTCTGGTTTTGACTCTGTAGTGGGTGAATCTGTGTGTTTAAGCCGTTTTCTCTGAGGCTCATTTGTCCCTTCTGAGCTTTGAAACAAACATCGAAGAGCGAGATCTGCTCAATTTGACATGTGGAGAAATTTACATGAATTAGGTAACTATACACAGTATAGGTAACTTTGCAATAAGGTCATGCAACTCATTCATTAGTCGAGCAATAAACTGTTAATTACTATTTTAAAAGGTTGAGTCAGGGATGCTGGAGGAAGATTGTTATTTGAACTCTATCAAAGCAAACACCTCCCCCTTCAATGCCATAGGCTGCTCCCTCAGAAGCTCTGCCCACCACATTGAACATTCACTGTGAAGGCTTTGATAGTGTTCTGTGCTCTGCATCACTTTGTTCTTATTTACTGTACAGAACCAGGGCTGTGTAGAAACACTGAATTTCATTTCAGCATGCAAAAATAACAGATAGCTGGCAGACCGTGAATAGATAATCACTGAATTTGGCATAAATGTGCAAAAGCTAACTAACTTTAAAATAAATATAAACATTTATAATACAAAATATGCTTTACCTGTGGCTGCTCCACATAAATGCTTCCCAACTCCAACTATTGGAATCTCCCTATCTCTTAGAATGGGAACTTTATCTGCAGATAATATCAAATAGAGTAGAGCATACAATTCTCCCACAAATAATAACAAGGTACTGTGCACATAAATGTAATGGTGCACTGTATACGAACATGCTGCCAACCTGTTCGTATACTGTGTAATCTATAGCAACTTTTTTGTATGCTCTTACAAGGTTCTGTTTTTCTTAAAATGTATGAAATTAATCTTAAAAAAAATAATGACTTTACTCACTTAGATCAAGATGTTGAATGTCTACCTGAAGTCTCTCAAATCCAGATTCAGTCTGCTGGTGTTTTCCATCCACCTAGAAAAGTCAAAAACTTTAAGGTTTGGTTGAATAGGTTGAATACCATTGATCTCACTGGAACCATCAGGAAAAAAATGGAAGCTTGCCTTAAAACGAGTACTTGATCTTTCCACCAAAAGGAAATGCGAGTCTTTGGAAGCCGTATTGGCCTCATGGATCCAGTGAGACAGCTTGCCTCGTCCAGCTCCAAACTCCACAAAACACCTTTTTGATCCCAGAAGGTTCAATGCCTCCATGTTTCCCAGAATGGATGCCTATTGAAGGGTTTTAGTTTTTGCACTTCAGAACATGTAATACAATATGAGCAATAAAGGAAATACTTTTTTTTATTAATGTGTGTACCTGCTGCTTCAGGTGTTTGAAGGCAGATTCCCCATTTTTGGGGTTATGTAGCTCATGACAAAGAACAGGATGGTTTAAGATGCTCTGATTAATCGTATGGTCAAGTCCTGTGAAATAACCATAACAAACAAATGAAACTTGAAATAAAAAAATAATTGATACAGAAATACACATCCTAACCATATAAATATATACTTTACTACTTAACAGCAGGTGTCTGGCTGCTGAGCACTAGGCAACCTGTCCAAATTCCGTTATTATGCATGTATTAACAATTTAGACAGCATTCTATGTCAAGCCATGAAGACATGATTACCTCCAACAACACTCTTCAGATTTTCCAAGAGTTTGTCCAACTCTACCTTGCTGCGCTGGCACAATGCTACCTAGAGTATAGCAAATATAAGAAGAGCACAAGAGTTTAATTCTATTTAATGTCAGACACAGTTTACACTGGTTTATACTGGTTTATGTCTAAATGGGATAGATGCACTTGGATATTAGGTTATATATGGTACCCGTTTTATTCAGCCTTGATAATGCAATGCTTTTTTATACATTTACACAAATCCTAGCTATTGATAGCTAAAATACAATTTTGGAAGGATCCTTTGAGAATTGTACTTAAATGATCAAGATATAAAACCTTTCTAGTGTACTTTGTATTATTATTGTGCAAGATAAAATGCATATGATTTACATGACTAATACATAACAAATATTACCTCTTCTTCTGATCCATATTCATCATCAGAACCCCCATTAACATCTTCTACATAGTAGACCTGCAGGTTGGAGTTAGAAATCCCAAATTGATTAACCTTGCGGTGAATTCTGTAGCATGCTGTACATCTGTATTCAATAAAAGGGCCATCATGTTAAATATAATAGTAGTGCTAATAGTTTGACATCCCAATCACTGAGCTAAACTATGAGCTACAGTGCTATGAGACTTCAGGTAGCCCCTTATGGATTTCTTCAGTTTTTGCTCATTTGTCAAACTTCAAAGAACACTTCAGATCAAAGACACTAATTTAGGAAAAAGACAATGTGAGTGAACATAAAATGCTGATTTTAAAGTATCCTTCCATTCATTCATTCATTGAAGGCAAAGAGTAGTGTTGTAGTCAAAACCACCTACTGTGAATCAAGACATGACCAAGACCAGAGTGTATCGCGGCAAGACCAAGTCTATAATAATAATAATAATAATAAAGTTTATTTATATAGCACATTTCATACATAGTTTGCAATTCAATTTGCTTTACAATTGAATACATTTGAAAAACAAAGGATGAAGTGGTCAAATGATTTTAAAATGGAAAACAAGAAAGCAAGATAAAATGCCATAGAAGTAAGAAACTGGCGGTACTTATCCACTGGACAACCATAACAATTCTAAATGATCTCTTCTATGTACCTGCCCAAGTCACCAGTGGGCTTTTCAGAGATCAGTCAAGACCAAGACCAGACAAGTGCGAGTCCACAATGCATCACACACTTAAGATAAAACGTGGAACATGCACTTAAATAGATTTTAAAGATCCATATTCCCATAAAAGTAAATTATGTTAATAAATTAGACAATGCTCCATCAATGTAATAATAATTCCACAGTTGTGGTCTTCACTGGTCTTTAAGTAAGAGACATCCAAAGAGTCCTCTATGTCCAAGACATAGAGAAGACAGAGTAAAAATTTGGTCAAATCCGAGATAAGGCCTAGACCTTCAAAAAGTGGTCTCAAGTACTACAACACTAAAGTTACATCACCCCTAACAGATTGTGGCGTCTTGCAACAACTGCAGTAAACCATTTGCGATAACTGACAATGAGTCTTTCCCATTGCTGTGAAGGACTTTAGGCCCACTTTTCTTAGCAGAATTATTTTTGAAATTCAGCCACATTGGAAAGATTTCTATCATGAATGGCCTGTTTAAAATCATGCCACAGAATCTCAATCAGATTTTAGTCTGGACTTCGACAAAGCCACTCAAAACCGTAATTTTGTTTTTCGAGCCATTGGACATGCTGGTGTGTTTCAGATACTTGTCCTGCTGCATAACCCAAGTACGCTTGATGTCATGAATTGATAGCCGGACATACTCCTTCAGAATTTTCTGGTAGACCAGAATTCATAGTTCCATCAATTATGTCAAGTCGTTAAGGTCCTGAAGCAGCCCAAGACCATTACATTACCACCACCACATTTGACTGTTAGTACTGTATGATGTCCTTTTGAAATGCTGTTAGTTTTACTCCAAATGTAACAGGATGCACACCTTCCATAAAGCCTAAAGAAATATGTTTTTCAGCAAATATGAGATGAGCCTACGTGTTCTTTTTGGTCAGCAGTAGTTTTAGACTAGGAAGTCTCCCATGGATGCATTTTCTGTCCATTGTTGTTTCACATTTATTGAACATGGAGAACGTTCCTCCATTCTGAACACAGGGCATGCTTTCCAAAAATGTTGGTTAATAACAGTTCATTCATGATTTAACAAGGGGGGCAATTACTTTTTCACATAGGGCCAGGTAGTTTGCATAGTGTTTTTTTTTATTAAATTAAATTAAAACTGCATCATGTATTTACTCGGGTTATCTTTGTCTTATATTAAAATTAGTTTGATGATCTGAAACATTTGTGTGACAAATATGCACAAACAGATGAAATCTGAAAGGGGGCAGCATGGTGTAAACCCATAAAGACAAACCTACAGGCTTTGGTTTCTCTCTGGAATTGCACTTCTTCAGGTGTTTAGAGAGCCGTTCTTCAAATACTGTGCTACAGTCGCCGGAAACAGAATATACAATAGTCAGTCAGTACATTTATAGCAGAAAAAAACTAAAGGCAAGAAATTAAATTAAAATGACAGGTTTCTACCTAGTTTTACTAAATAACGTATAACTTATATTAATGTATAAGCCTACCACTGACTCCTGAACACATTCCCAAAGCACAATATAATAACAACATGCGTTTATATTTTAGTGGCAATAGTCTACTGTACAGTACTGCTTCAAATTTTGCTGATTGCTCCTGGAAAACTCCAAAACCCAAATGTCTTATGGTAAGTTATTTTCAGACAAATAATTATGCATTAAACGAATGCTTATTTTGGATACATAATTAGAATTTACATTATTGTAATAACCAAGTTAAAAATAACCACACATGACCCACAATTTAACATGACACTGAAAACAACTAAAAAGTTTTACTGTTTTGGATCAAGCGGACACGGTATTCTTCTTCTTGCGTTTCCTTCTTCCTAATGAATAGAAAATGCACGTTGAAACAGAACCTCAGGATCTTGATACACAGCACATAGGTGGCATTTATTTCTAGCAAATACTGTAACAGTAATTTTAGCATACAAGTGGTGACCTGTCAGTTGATATTATAATTCAGTCACCATACATTATCTTACCGCGTTAGCGTGTTCTCCGCAAAACACGTTTCCATTCCCAACTATCATTTTACAGAAACGCTTTTTCCTCTCGATATAGAAGCCACATCTTCCAGGATCGGGAGTACTCATACTGATAGACATGTTGAAAGAAGGACAGGAAGTCAAATCAAGCCGAACATTCGGCAAAACAGATGCTGGTGCCTAGGGTGCAGCGCCACCTATAGGTACAATCTACAGTAACTGAAAGTGTAAGTCCTGCTGAAATGAAAGACGTCAGAGCTGCTACATATATATTATACCAGTACATTTAAACATTAAAATTACATGTGTTTTGATTTTTTTGTTTGTTTGTTCACGTTTTGTTTTATATTAGTAAAGCTAATAATATACTAATTGAAAACGCAACAGAAATAAATGAAATATATATGATAAGCGGAACCAATTTATCCAACGTTGTACTGGACGGAAACTTAAAATGTGCGACATAGACGAAAAGATGGCAGCGGCCATTGTACAAATGTCATGTTTGTACCGTGGGATGTTAGCAGTCAGGGCTAGTGGCATAAGACCACTCATTCCAGGTCTGGTTCCGTCTCACTTTAGGGCCTTTTCTGTGAAGAAAGAACCGGAACTGGAGGAAAATCCGTTTTACAGCAAATATCAACAAAAAATCAATAAACTACGAAGGTAGGACTCGAGTGTTAGCTTTTTAACCCTTGCTATGATTTGGGTCATTTTGACCCAGATGACATCACAGCTCTTTGAGGCAGATAGAAGGCACTAAACCTAATTCTACATCTTACACACAAATATAATGTGCACTGCTGACACATCAAGGTGTGACGTTGAAACCCGTGGACAACAGGAGGGTTAAAAGGCACAAAAAACAACATAAATACATAAGGAAATAATAAATAAATAAATAAATAAATAAATAAATACACACAGCAATGCCAATTGAAAAACACACAAATCATACACAATCAGATGGTCAAATACGACATTTCTGAGTACATCACAAGGGTTATTAACTAAACGTCAACACATAAAGTATTAACATCGTTTGGCAATTCATGGTTTTCATTACTTTAACATTGGTTGTAGTGTCCGCATGTCAAGACAAAGTATACACTCCTTATAGCTAGGTTTGCGTTGTTGGTTTCCTAGTGCCAAACCTCAAGAGTACAAGATACGGCTAGAGAACCGCCATGAAACGAAAAGAGATTATCTGGGGAGCTCCAAACAAGCAGAATTTGTCGTGGAGCGGGAGGTAGAGATTACATTTCTTTCACTACAAAGAATGCAGTATATGGCAGAGTAAAGTAAAATTATCTTTAAACTATATGTCTCAAGCAAGCCCATAGGGGACAGGCAAAGTATCAAGTTGTGAATACTTAAGTAGACAAGTTACTACTGTACTGTATGGGGAATCTGTAAGCAGACAAGTGTGTTTCCACTTGCATGTTGAGATTAAGATGTGGATGATTCATGATTGATCTCAATCTTTAATTATTAGTTGGAAAAACAAGATAAACTGGCTGCTGGTGGAACAGCTGGAGGATTCACTAAAGGCAAGGTGAGGTGACTGTTTCAATAACCTTCATTCATATAGTGCTACACGGTCACACCTCTTAGCTGTCCAGTCCTATATTCTCCTCTAATGTATGTCCTGGTTTGGCTCAGACACTGGGCTCCATCCTTAACCTGGACATGATCCGTGACAAGACGGGCGAGGAGATTTCTGAGGTAAGCCTGTCTTCCCTGCTGCAGATTGTAGTATGTGTATGTATGGCAGCTTTACTCTAAAGTGGTTGGCTATAGCATGTACCTCTCTTGTAATGTTGGATGTATTATTTTCTTTTAAAATGGTGAAATGTGTATGCTTTGACATCTTTTGGCCTTTGCGTTCCTCTCCTAGCTCTGGATGAAATACTTCTCCACTAAGGACACAATCTGTGCTGTCATACCGGTGAGTCTCACTGGGCTTCCGTACAGTGGCACCAATATTCTTTCGGAATATAGTATGTTGATTCTAACGGATTGCCTTAATTCAGACACTTGCTGTATTAACACAATACATTCTTCTTGGTGAGGTAATACATGATTAACATTTGACATGTGCATATGGTTTGTGTATTTCCTCAGACACAGACCTTTAAATCCATGTTCAACAGAGCCCAAGAAAACCCCACGGTAAGCATGAATTGCCTCTGCTTGGATAGCTGTGTAACCCTGGAGTCATGATTGATGGTTGCTGACTACTTTAAACTAAAATATGTGACTAACTTTGCAGTTCCTGTTTGCTTTGCCCCAGAAGGAGGGTTATGAATTTTTCCTGGGACAATGGGCCGGCTACGAACTTCACTTTACCTCACTCATCAATGTACAGGTACCATATCTGCACACTAATGCATATTATAGGAATTAATTAATATAACATTTTATTTGATAAACTAAGCAAATTGACTTTCTTTTGGCAACATATTAAAGTTTGACAGCAAAACAAGTCACTGCTGATGTATTTAAACTAAATACAATTAGAATAATTAACTTATTGACTGTCCTATATTCCTATTTCACATCTGTATCAGCAGGCGTTACTTGTCACATAATTGTCCTTCTCTGCAGTTTGTTTTGTCTGGGGTGAATCAGAGAAGTCACACACTGTACAAATAGTCTGGTTTGTGTGCCGTTAATGTTTCTGGTTTCATAGTTATCCAGGAAACCATACACTGTGCTGGTTATACAAGCTTTGATACTTCCAATTGGTCATTGGTAAAGCACTCTTAATACAGCTATCCGTTCTCAGGGTAGGTTGTTGCAAAATTATGTCAATCCCCATAGACCCCAGACAAAAAATAAATGTCTCCAAATTTACAGCAGAACTGAATATGTTGTATGAATATACATTTACAGATAACCATTATTATGGATAGTTTGGAATTACGGGTGGAGGTACTCTAGGTACTGCAAAAATAGTGATGGCCAGACACCAGAGTCAGGAGGGTTTTGATTGACATTTTTTAAAAGGATTGACATCCTTTTGGAGCCAGCCTCAAGTGGCAATTCGAGGAACTGCAGATTTCGGCACCGGAGGTTTCCTCTTTGTTGTACCTAGTGAATAATTTGTTGTGGTTGTAGAGGTGTTGCCATAGTTTCTCTGTGTTTTGTTTGTCTCCAGATGCTGGGAGAGAATGCCCCAAGCCAGCTGATCCTTTACCACTACCCAGACTTGCAGGAAGACAAAGGCATTGTTCTCATGACCGCAGATATGGACCCTAAGTTCATTGTAAGCCCTGTCACCATTTGTTATGTACATAATATTTGCTTCTAAAAATGTACCTGCTTAAATGCATGGCATTTAAATACATTGTATACCCACATCTCATCCATTCATCTCCCTCCAGACTGTTCATCAGGCCCAGTGCTTGGCCAATCAGGTGCAGTTGTTCTATGGGACACAGAGGCAGGAGACCTTCCACTTGGTGGAGATGTTCAACCACCAGCCAGCAGAATTCAAACACATGGCTGTGATCGCAGAGCTAGAACAGAGTGGGCTGGGAAAAAAAAAATAAGAGGAAGAGACTGTATGTGTGGGTGTGTCAGGATGGCTTACACAACCCACCAACCAGCCAGTGTTCTCTGGTGATATTGTCGTGGAACTTTTTTTTTTTTTTTCCTTGGATATTTTATGGAATGGAGTTTTTACTAAAACTCATATTCATTAAAAATAAATTAAGTTAGTTTATAGAACCCGGTGTGAAAACCACTACCACAACTATTGTCAAAATAAAAACTAGTGACTTATTAGTATTTTGTTCATACACTTCCTTGAATGTGCTGGAACCTCCTGTGTATTATGGTGGTGTAGACCCTCTTCTACTTAAATGTGGGATAAAAGACCAGTTGCAGATTATGAGAATGGTGAATTATTAATTAAGCCTGTATTTTATTTTCTATTTTTTCCCCACATGCTCTGGATTTTAGTCAGTGTATTTGTCAGGATAATCTAATTAACGCAAAAACAATTACACGCATCACTGCCACACTTATGAGTCATCTGCAGACGCAGTCTGCCTTGTGCTCAAACTGCAGATCGGTTTTCCAAACTGCTTCATTCAGCGTAGACACGGTAGTTATTTTTAGCCAAGGAGGTGGAGGCGCTGCAGACGGTTTTGCAAATATTCCCAACCCTTCTCTTTGAAAGCAGGATGTCAGACGGCGATGCTTAGGGCTGTGTGCACTGCCGCCAAACGTTTTGGAAGGTATCTTACGGTAAAACATTTTTTAATTTGCCATCGTGATACGATTGGTTCAGTAACAGAAGTAGACGGTTGTCGCATAAAGCCAGAGTTGGGGGGAGGCAGGTTGTAGAGCATCGACAGCGACTTGTCTTCATCAGGTTCATCAAGAGGAGAAACGAGTAACCTAACATCACACTTCAAGGTAACGCCTTTCTAATATAAACCGATGTTCGGCGTAGATACAATTCGTATTCGATAACGTACAGGTCCAATCTACTGACAGGCTAAATCACATTATTACATCATACACCTGGGCCGGTGTGATATAAAAACGTTTTTTAACCCCTACATCTACAGTATCGGCGAAAAAAAATGACTGTAATCAATTGAGAACAATATAAGAGTGGTTCACACAATTTGAGCTGTTGCCATATAGCCCATCCCGGTTACAGTAACAGTTTATAGCCGTGAATGAATTTGGTAAACCAAATCCACCCAGCACACCAATACCTTCTGTTTGGTTATGCGTAGCCTGTTATATGTACTGTAGGGTGTATTTATACAAATTGCTACTCATGTGTATTTGTCTAGTATAGCCCTATTGTGTCATTGTGTGCACTATGGATTTGCCACTGTCCACTAAATCTATGGTATACAGCATGATGAATAGGTCTACCTATGCCTAGTACCTACTCTGTATACTGTACTATATAGTAGCGGTCTGTACAGTAAATACTACAGTATTTAAGGTGTTTGATGTATATATAGTTTCTCCAAACGTTTGTCTTTAAATAGTAAGTAGACTATTCATTCTGTAAATTGGAGTGCATCTGCAGACATCCTCAACTTTGAGTATAATTAACCATTTCCTTCTTTTGTGATAACACACTTTAATTACCTAGTAATATGTGTATGCTGGTTGGTCATGTTGCAAAGGTAGTTAAATCTAACATAATCACCAATGTCAAAAAGCCCACACAGAGCAAATCTGGAGGCCTAATATATCTAGAATAAGCTGGTTTTGTGTCCAAATCAATGTAACTTTAGATGGCGAAAGCAGACCAGCGTTTTGGCCAGCGGGATGGGTCGGACCAGAACTTTGACTATATGTTCAAACTGCTGATCATCGGGAACAGCAGTGTGGGGAAAACATCCTTCCTGTTCCGCTATGCAGATGATTCATTCAGCAACTCATTCGTAAGCACAGTGGGCATTGACTTCAAGGTGAAGACAGTGTATCGTAATGACAAGAGGGTCAAGCTACAGATATGGGTGAGGATGGTTGGAATTATTTTTCTGTTTGTTTGTTTTGTTTTGTTTATGTGTGGAATGCATTTGACGAGTATATACATTTTAGTTAACTGTACGATGTACGAATGTAATGTGTCCAAATGTTTGGCCTGTACTGTACATTGGAAGCTTCCCAGTACAACCACAACCTACACTGGTGGGCATAGGAGCTGTGCATACAATATACCATTTGTGACAGTTGAGGCGATTGGTGTTTCTATTTAGTGTTAGTGGTAGTATTTCATGCTTCATTTTCACCTGTTTCATATTTTACTTACATGGAATGTAAGTGGAGAAAAGTATTTGTAGCCCATACAGAGACAAAACAAGCTGCTGGTAGTTAACTGTAAGCAAGTCTCAGTATAGAATTATAATGTTATTATTATTTTTATACTGTACAGTAGGCCATCCATTATACCTGGATGGTCTACTGTACCAGTTGGAGTGTGTTCTCTCTTATGCTTATGCTCACACATGTTCTCTTTTCTATACTGATGTTTGTCATAAATGAGTAAACAACACACCATTTTATTATCTTTCTATCTCTCTCTCTCGCTCTCGGAAACACTCAAACCAACCAAATGCACACCTTTTTTTAATTTCCAGACATGACCTAAAGTGAATAGGAAACAGTACCGTCTCTTTTTATTTCTCCATCACAGAGAGAAACACACACACACACCCATACACACACATACATACACACATTAGCTATGCCGGTTGCCATGGTAGCAGCACACGCTCTCCCTCACACTACCGTGATGTCACACACACATAACTAACTACGCCCAACCTGCACACGCATACTGTAGATGCACAAACACATACACACCCACACATGCTCAGTTGCCTCTTGGGGTCCTCACAAGGACCACAGAAGCTAAATGTGTGTGTGTGTGTGTGTGTGTGAGAGAGAGAGTGAGAGAGAGAGAGAGAGAGAGAGAGAGAGAGATGGGGGCTTGCTGTTAGCGATAATCTGGTCTTGGTATTGGTCACAGCAAGTTGGTCTTGACTGAGAGCATTCTGACAGTGACTAGAACTAGGCTAGTTTGCTGTATGCCCATGACCCATCTTCCACAAGAGACTTAAAACCAACCTCTTTACACCTCGGTATCTCAGCCACCGACCTCCCTACACCATAACACTATCACTATCAGAAGTGCTCTCCTTTTATCATCTATCCATGTTTAATAAAATACAATTCTATATTTTTCTATTTTCTTAGACCAGCTCTTAGAATATTAACCCTCCTGTTGTCCTTGGGTTTCAAATGCACTACCAACAGATGGTGCCAACAGCAGCACGTCATATGTCCGTGTTGCTGTTGGCGCCTTCTGCTGGCAACAACATATTTTTGTATTTTGGTGGGATTTAGGCAAGCATTTCTGGGAACTGAATGATATTATATTTTAATATGTAATGTATGCTGTAAAATAGCCTTGAAGGCCATTGTAATTAGGCGCCTGTGACATATGATAACTGGTATATGACCTGTCACGGATTGAAGGGGTGAGTGCAGGCACAGGATGCACTGGGGCATGGGAACACAGAATGCTGGGTGATGCGAGCCCTTAGCTTGTAGTTTGATACAATTACACAGAAATGTTGGACTAATAACTAGCATACATGTGTACCGCGTAGTTCAACAAACATACACAGACGAAAAACATAGACAATGACCAAATGCCCAACATATGTACTGTTATTATATATAGTTCTATGATATATACCCTCTCACACGGGTGCACATATTAAGTTCTACAAATTGGTACCTGGGCCTCTCGTCACAAGGATCAAATTTGCTTTAAGCAACATTATCGTCTGCCATGATGGATTTTATGTAAACCAGTATGTCTGGTGTTGTACCGTGTCTTGTGTGATGTTGTGCTACATCATGCCATGAATGTATTTGGCTGCAGGACACAGCAGGACAGGAGCGATATCGCACCATCACCACAGCTTACTACCGCGGAGCCATGGGCTTTATCCTCATGTATGACATCACCAACGAGGACTCCTTCAACGCTGTACAGGACTGGTAAGGCTCTGCCTGCTGACGCTGCCAGTGGAATGCCACTCATCTTACATATAACGTTATTTATGTGTGTGTGTGTATGTGTGTATGTGTGTGCACATGCACTTTCAGGGCAACGCAGATCAAGACATATTCGTGGGACAATGCCCAGGTGATCATGGTTGGCAACAAGTGTGACATGGATGAGGAGCGTGTTGTCCCTCCAGAGAAAGGCAAACACCTGGCTGACCAATTAGGTGAGCTTGTTACTGCGTCATTACCTCACATAGTACAGTATTGGGCTGATCATCCAAGATGACATAAAAAGAAAAACACTAGTCTCACATTTAAACTTACTATTTCTAAAAAAATCCATACATTTTCTTCCATCCATACAATACTTCAGAAACCATCTAGGAAATAAAATATAAATATTTTATACAAACAAATATTTAAAAGGCTTTGGAATTTCTAATTAGTCTAATTAAAGGTATAGTCAGCTATTGAAAGTTACTGTAATTGTAAGATAATACACTTTTTGTAAACTTTACCAAATATTTCCTCACATTCGCTAGCTTACCGTTCTCTGCGTGCTGAAAAAATAATCTGGTTCTAAACAGCACTGGCTCCGTAAATTTTAACATAAACATGTAATTGTAACATAAAGCGGAAAACATCGCTCACAAAAACAATGCAGATGGCTTCACAATGCGCTTTTGTGGGGCTGAGCTTCTGAGGGAATTTGTTTTGATTTATGCTTGAAGTTAGCAAGCCTTTTCGAGAATGACTAATCCTGCCGTTAAGTGACTGTTCAGTTAACTTTTATTAACTAATGATATTTATTAGCTAGTGTTTCTACACTACCACACATTTTTAGTATACAGTAGGGCAGGGTTTGGGTTAGCACTAGCAGTTGTTACTAACAGGTTTAAAACAATAATTCTTATTTAATCTCTCACATTTCTCTTTGCAGTTTGCAGCAAACAAGCACACATATTGCCTTAAATGTATGTTTTTCTTTCACACATGATGTATAGCAGCCAAGGATTTTGGGTCTTGTCTAAGTGTGTCTTCCTCAGTAGTGGTACATAATGTGTGAAATACACATTTATTATGCCTGTGTGTATTTTAGTTTTTCATTGAAGTGTTATTGGAGAAGGATTTCGGGTGTGCACATTAGCCTTCTGAAATGTATTTGGTTGTTTGAGAAGTTGCAAGAGTGTAGCTATCCCCTTGAGGCAGGTGAACCACTACATACATAATAGGTGTGTGTGTGTGTTCGTGTATGTGTGGAATCCACCATACTGGTTTTCTGTGTATTGCTGTGAGCTGTTTGCTACTGTTGAAACTGTGAATACATACAATTGCATGGTCGTGGGAGTGATTCAAGTTCAACAAGTCCTATACACGTAGATTTCTCAGCACACTGCTCTCTCCCTTCATTCAGTCAATTATTAAATCAACATGAATAGAATGTATTTTGCGCAATAAACAAAATAGAAAATAAAAGAAGGACGTGATACACACACGCAGGAACGGAAATACTTTTCCCATGGAGATAAAGAACATGTAACATGTATAATGTATCATTTGAACCTAGTCTGTTATGATTGATATGATAGTAAGCATAAAGAGGTAGTGAGGTCCTGTGTTCATGCTGATATTGTCCACAGGCTTTGAGTACTACGAGGCCAGTGCCAAGGAGAACATTAATGTTCGCCAGGTTTTTGAGCGCCTGGTCGACATCATCTGTGTGAAGATGTCGGAGCGTGTTGATGTAGAACCGCCAATGGCTCCAGGCCCCAAGACCACCAGGCTGACTGATAAACCTGTTCAGCTTCCACAGAAGTGCTGTTGATTGGCTGCCATACTTTCCTCCCTCTCTCCTAATTACTGGGTTTAAAATCCGAATGAGAAAAGAAAAATGGTTTTGCTATTCTGTCATAGTTCACATAAAGTCCACATGTACTACAGTACTGTACTACCCCCTCTTCTAGCATTTCTTTTTATTTCACCACTAAATATTTACAGTTGACTGATGTGCAGGGAGAAGGGGCTGGCAGGTTCCACAGATAAGCACAGCACTGCCTCTTGTCCCGATGTGTAGCACAGCAAAAGCACAGCTTTTCTTAGTTTACAGGATGATCTGTGGTGAACTGCCACTCAAAGAAAAACTGCCACGTCATATTTGGTAAAAGATAATATAAGCCTAATTAACTTTATTCATCTGTGAATAATTATGTTTTTTTGAGTGTTCGTTAGGGCTAAACCACAAACGCACCAAGTCCAAAGCTGGGCTGTAGTCAAAATATTTCAGGTTAAGACAGATCATGGGTTCTGTGAATTTTACATAACTCAAGAAGATGAATTAGATTGATGTTAAGCAGAATACTTTATTTAAGTAAAAATAATAGTATTAAATTAAACCAATCAATATTCCACTTTTATTAACAAATTTAGAAAGTACTGTAAAAGGAACAAAAATTAACAGCTTTAAAATCAGGACTTGGGTTTGATGGCCAATGACTCCTCCATTAGCCATACCTTGTCAAGCCAATCGTGTAAATCGTGTTATCGTGTAGACTTATAGAGTAGATGTCTAGTACACTGACAGTTCGTACTACAGCCTTGCTTAAAGGTGGCTTCTAGCCTTACACAGGCCAATGCGCTGCAATGCCATATTGAGGCTGTCATAGAGCTAATGCTTAAAATGTACCACTTTATAGCAGATGTAGTCATGTAGCCATAATGTACGAAGTTGTTACATGAGTGTGTGTGAGTGTGTGCTTGTGTGTGTGTGTGTGTGTGTGTGTGTGTGTTAAAAGCCATTGTTAGATATGACATAATTACTGAGTGTTCGGTGTTTGTGTACAGTATCTGACAGAAGTGTAATATTTTGATAATGTCATTTAAGCAGAGATGTGCACAATGAAGACTTAGACAAACAAAATGTGTAGAGAGAAATTTGGAAATAAAATTGTACTTTATTATGATAAAAAAAGAGAATATTGCCAAATTGTTCTGTAGAAAGTCATGGCCACAGCACATGTTTTCAAGTGTATCCCTTCACTATGTGTCTTCATATAAAAAATCCAATAATAGAAAATGTATTCATATGGTTATTTTTATGTGAATTTGTAAGATAGAATTAGAAATTATAATAGTGTTGAGTATGGACTGTGGATATTATTTTTATGCTGTATACCATGGACAAAATATATAGAGTTTATGTAAACTTGTTGTCATATGGTTCACTCCTATATGGAGAGAAGCACAAAGTGATTGTACAAAATATTGTGAATGTTTGTATTATAGATGCAATTTAGCATAATAAAATCTCAATATTTAATCACTAACTGTGTGATTATTTATTACGTTTTGCATGTACTTCAAGTTTTGTAATTCTAAAGATTATTTTGAATATGATGATTTGCAAGGTCCTTCTTTACAACTTCGTCAGAGACGCGGCCTAATTTAAGCCAATCAGACGCTTCACTTTCTTCAGATTTACATACAGTATCCCCAATCACATCTTCTGTTACATCCTTTGTTTTGACGAGATGTCACAAGCGCTAGGTTGCAGTTGCATACGGTAGTTACTCCACACAGACAAGAAGCTTAAACTTTTTGCGGAACAGTGAGTTTTATTATATTTAACGCATAAACGTAACGGTACAGATTCTCTAACCATGCTACAACAAGCTGCTAGCAAATTGACTCGTCCTCATCAGAAATTCGTGTTGTTCCTCCATACTGTAGACACCTACAGTATGCCAACCTACGGTGCCAACAGGCCATTGTCAGGTTAGTGTCAAAAACAAGATTAGCATGTAACGTAGCGACAACTATGCAGTTTTTAAGGTTACAGTACAGTACTGTACATTAGATAATAACAAACTGAATGTGAGATACCTTACTGTAGCTGTCATTCTAAGTGGATACTTTTGGGATAATTATTTTAACGTTGAACATATTGCTACTGAAGAGATTTGGAATTAAGACTCCAGATGGAGGGAGTTAGGTTGACAGGATGACTATACTGTAACAGTACATGACGAAGCTATAGATATCAGGACAGTAACAGTACTGTACAGTTATTATATTTTATATATTATATTTCTTCGACCAACTGTATTGATTCCAGGCACCAACATTAGCCACTTTAGTCCGGTATTAGAAAAGTGTTATACAGCCGTCGTAAATATATTCCATAACTCTTGTTGTCATCTTCTGATTCACTGCTGAAAATATAAGGTAGGTATAGGCCTACTGTAAGAATAGTGCTCACATGATCACATAATATGTGATCTATATGATATGTGATCATGAACTGGCATTGACATACAAGACAATCTCATTTCTAGGAATTCAGCCAGTGGAAATGTCTCAGACCAAAACGTCTGAGAGTGGGGCCAGTTCACCAGTTCAGTACACTGAACTGGATGGAGGGCAACTCCTGCCTGGATCCAGAGCCCAGCTCACTGTTGGAGATGGTGGTGGAAGAGAGACAGAGGACACTTTTGGAGAAACGCATATTGTAAAATCTCCCAGTGACCCCAAGAAGTATAGGTGAGTGTCACTGAGCATTTAGTACTTGCATACACTTTAATGGTTGTAGTTATTGTGAAAATACCTTCTTCTAATGCTATTATGAGATATTTAAATGTTTTGGTTACTGAAATGTGTTTTCTGCTAATATTCCTGTTTAAATGTGTGTTGTGTTAATTCCTAATCCTACTTTTTAGGATGTGTGGGTAGCCAAAGTTAATTCGGACCAACTCTAGTTACATTGCCAGTGCAAATGAGAGGCACGTTAGCTTGTTTACCATCTCCTACTCTCCTCAGGTACATTGAGCTCACCAACGGCCTGAGAGCACTGCTCATCTGTGACTTCAGTGACATGGCAGGTGGGGGGTGTGGCAGGGCAGAACTGCAGGAGGAGGTGGGAGAGGAGGAGAAGGAGGAGGAGGAGGAGGATGACAGAGATTCACCAGAGGTGGTGGAAAAGGAGAATGTCGAATGTCGTGAATTTGAGGAGCTAGAGGAGGAGTGTGAGGTAAATGGAAAGAAAAACAGCTCTGAGAAACAGGTTGGTCTACAGTCCCCTCCACAACTATAGGAACAACAGGGCCTGTTCCTTTGTTTTTGCTATAAACTGAAGACAACTGAGTTCGAGATAAAAAAAACTATATACTATCAAAAGTTAGATAATTCGCTCTGTTATAGTAGCATATTAACCTATGGTATTAATGATTCAATGTATGCCTACTGTTTAGAAAATGCAAAGGGTAGTAGTAATTTCTAGTTATTTCTCATATCTCCAATCAGTCTAAACAGAGCACTGTAAGAACATAGTGCTGTACACTGTTTAGAAGTTTGTTATTTCAGTCATATTGTCTCCATCTTGTGAACCCAATATCTCATATCGTCTCGACTTGTGAAAGAAATGTATTGTCAGACCCGTAGTACATATATATGTGCATGTGTACAGGTTTTCACCTCCATTCTGTGTTATTAAAGTCTCTCTATGATAAGTGTATAGTAGACTGTAAGACCTGTATAGTAAGTGGGATATAAAACAAGGATAAGGCTTTCATGGTTAAAAGATGTAAACAAGGTCATTGTTTTCTATAGAGCTCAGAAGATCAGGATAGTCTCACTATGCTTAAAGTAGCTTGTCCTCTCCCTGCCTCCCCTAGTGGTGTTTATGGGCAGTGAGAAGTACCCAGCAGCGAATGGGTTTGATGCCTTCCTTAAGAAGCATGGCGGGAGCGATAACGCCTCCACAGACTGTGAGAGAACCATCTTCAAGTTTGACGTCCAGAGGAAGCATTTCCGCGAGGCACTTGACAGGTGAGGCGCCCATCTGCAAACACACACCACACACAACTACAATCCTGACAGACTACACGTTCTGTGTGTGTTCCAGGTGGGCTCAGTTTTTCATTTGTCCACTGATGATTGAAAATGCTATTGACAGGGAGGTTGAGGCTGTAGACAGCGGTTAGTCTTCTTTTCTGCTTAAACGAACACGTACAGTATGATCAGACGTTGCTCATGATATACTGTAGCTCTGCTGTAGCTGTCCTTTTATACCCCTCGTAATGTCCTCTGGGTCCAAATGACCCAAATCAATAGCTCTTTGTGGCAGATAGAAGGCGCTAAACCTAATTCTACAGCTTACACACAAATATGATGTGCACTGCTGGCAGAACAAGATGTGACTTTGAAACCAGAGGACAACAAGACGGTTAAAAGGCACAAAAAAAAACCTAAATACATAAAGAATTAATTAATAAATAAATAAATACACTCTGCAATGCCAATTTAAAACCCACAAATCATCATACACAATCAGATGGCGCCGCCATGTGGCCAAATTCGAGACTTCTGAGTACATTACGAGGGATACTGTTAAAAGGATAGTTGTCAGTAATACCTATGTTGATAGAATTGAGCAGCAAAGTATTATATGTGTAAATATAGAGTGAAGTACTGTAATTGCATCCTTATTAGAGAATGACATCACACATGCTCTGTGTGTGTTGTAATCCGACCTTCTCTGTTCTTTGTTTTAGACATTATCGACATAGCTATAGTATAGTGTGTGTGTCCCAAGAAGCATTTGTTTGGTCTGAGATGCTGGTGCTTAGTGTGACATCTAGTGGCAGACAAGATCATACATAGTTCCTTTAAATTCCTTTATACTTTTTTGTGTGGTGTAGCATGCAGTGATAGCATCTTTTCTGTAAATGAGAAAAAAAGCTATTAATTGAGACATTCATAGTATTATGATTGTATACTGTGTACCAATATCCTTTAACATTTTAGGTTTGTAGGTCACAGACATATGGGCCATTCTTCATAAGGACTTTGAAGTACAACACCCAATCTATTTCCTTTCCCTCACCTTGTCGAATGCCATTTCATGGCAGTCTTTCTGATGTTTAGAGTACCAGTTGGCCTGGGCATCAGACTCCCAGCGTAAAGAGATGCTGTTTGGCAGCCTGGCCAAAGCCGGTCACCCCATGGGCAAGTTCTGCTGGGGTGAGAACATCATGCACCTCCGCAGCACATCTGAAATCACAGAAGAGTTTACAGTTTCAGTTAAATGTGACATTGACTCTAACTCAAGATACTACACAGTGACTACTGAGTTTAAATAAACAAGCACTCCATGTGGCTCAATATTTCAGACTGACACAATTGCAATGAAAGCATAGAATAGAATGCCATCACACTCCTTCTGTGTGTGTTGTAATCCTTAGTTCTTTGTTTTTATAAATAAAAAAAAGTATGAACCGAAGGGTCTATAGCATGCCCCTAATATGCATACAAAACACAAGAATCTAGCCGTAGGGACAGATATAGCAAAATGTAGTGACACCATCTGCGATGATGTAAAGGAACTGAATTGTGGAACCATTTTTAATTGTATAATGTGCATTGGTAACATACTACTGTCATATCATTTTTCTGTTTAGTATGCATGCAGGCATATATGCCTTCAAATTGTGCGTACATTAATATATGCATGCAAACGTGCATACTAACATTTTATCCTATTATAGTACAGTATGTGTTATTTTTTGCCTGTAGGTAATGCTCAGACATTAAAACATGAGCCCAGAGAGAGACAGATCAACACCTATGAGCGGCTGAGAGACTTCTGGAAGAGACACTACTCTGCTCATTACATGACCCTGGCTGTGCAGTCAAAAGGTACCTTGCACACCCCAAGACTAAAGTGTTATGAGATCGTTTGAGTCTACATTTAAAAATTAAAAATAATATTTCATTAACATTAATTTAATTGATATTGTAATTATGTATGGATAAATGCAGCAAATACTTGCTCATTATTTTATTTTGTTCTGGTTAAGTTCAATGGAACACATGCTACAATGCATTATACTAAACATTATTAGTATACTATACTACAAACAATGATGGTTCTTATCTCTGCTGAAAGAGTACAGTTGTTGCCAGAAAGTTTAGGTCTGTAGGGTTAAATACTGTGTGTCTTGTCCTGTGTAGAGTCTCTGGACACTTTGGAGGAGTGGGTCCGAGAGATCTTTGTCAAGGTCCCCAGCAAGTAAGAATCACAGACAGGCATACAGAGAGGGTGCTATTATCCATTACTAACACATCTACGCCTGCTGTGTGTGGTATACTTTTGATAGCATCGTGATTCCATTCTGGTTTTGCCAGATTTTGACTTTGCAGCAAGTATCAATCCGGTCATTTTTTGTCATGGAAAGGGTATATAATAAATCGCCAATATATTGTTTATTTCTTTCTTTTTTTTTGTTACTTATTTATTAGCTGAAGTTTGTCTAATAAATAATGATCTGGTATTGTCTAATCCAGTGAGTTATATACCACACATCACCTCACAGGGGAACCCCCTCAGGTGTATACAGATCATTAAACAGTGCTAGCCACTCATTCAATTCCATGGACGGTAGAGGAGGCGGATTTAACAGTTTGTTTTTGTGGACAGCGGGGGCCCAGAGCACACTTTTCTCACCTGCAGGAGCCCTTTGACACACCAGCCTTCAACAAGTTCTACAGGGGTGATTCTATAGAACAAGACAGTCACACATCACAATTCACACAAGAGATGGAAACCGATTGTAGGGCCACTCGGCATTAACTTCTGTCTCCAGTGACGGCTTCTCCACTTACAGTGCAAACAATGCACAAGTTTTATATTTTCGAATGCAACACAACAGGCAGACTAATGAATTGTGAAAGTGATACAGACTTGAAGTTTAAAGAAGTGATTGAAGGCAAACCCATCAGCTGAAAACTATACTAATGACAAATTATGTAAGGAACATTACAGCTCTTTGATTGTTTGTTTGTTTTAATAGCTGTTTGAACAACAGTGCAGGTTTATGGCTTCCAATTTAAAAGCTATATCTGATGTTGGCTAGCCTTAAACCACTGCATGACTGGGTGAGTAACTAGAAATTGCAATGTAACCAAAACGTCTGTGTATGTGTGTTCCAGTGGTACCTGAGAGGAAGGTTCATGGTCTTATCATTCCCTGGGCTATGCCCCCCCAGGGTCAACACTACAAGTGAGTTGTGTGTGTTTGTTTATGGTCTGTCCATAAGGTATTTTTATGAACAGTTGTGTGTATTTCATGCAGGGTAAAGCCTCTTCACTACATCTCCTGGCTGATTGGCCACGAAGGCCCAGCATCCTATCACTGCTCAGGAAGAAGTGGATGGCCTCATTAGATTTGTTTGAAGTTATAAAAAGTCAAATAGACAAGGTGTCATAGAGCAAAAGAGTGACATGATGGGTTAATGTATAGCCATGTGTATGTTGTGTGTGTCAGGTGCTGGGCTATAGCTCTGTTTGGAGGGAACAGTGAGACAGGTTTTGACCAGAACACCACTTACTCCATCTTCTGTATCTCCATCACCTTAATGGACCAGGGCATGTACAACCTGTACCAGGTCTCCCTCCCTCTCTGGCACGCACATGCACAAAAAATGTCTGAAGAATTACTTGGAATTTACAACCCCAATTATGAAAAACGTAACAGTATGGAAAATGGTAATAAAAAGTTATTTGTTTACAAAGTTATTTGTAAATTCTATTCACCTTTATACTATATTATGAACACTACAACACGTTATTTGATTATTATTATTATTTTTTTTTTAAGTAATCTCTTAAATCTTAAAATCTAATGACGGAAACACATTTGGGACAGTTGAGTGTTTACCACGTTATGCTTAGTGTCTGGGCACTGAAGACAATCATTTTGTGAAATTTGAAGATGAATCCCCCCCTCATTCTTTATTGTGCCCCTGCATTTTCAGTAGGACAACGCAAAATCACATTCTGTGTGTATGATTGTGTAAGAAGAGAGTGTGGTTGCTAGATTGGAATGTCTGCAGTCCTGACCGGTTGCTGATTGAGAAAGTTTGGTGCATTATGAAGAACGAAATATGGCAACGAAGGCTCCATACATTGACACTCGACTATCCACATGTTGTTGGACCATGGTACAGTCATCAGATTTGAAATAAGTTTATATGTTCAGTCAGTGGTGGGAGTTGGTTTTCAGCACTAAAGGCTCATTCTGGATAATTTCTGGTGCCTGGACATGTAGGACTGTGTTATACAGGACAAGCTTTCGGAATTAAGATTGAATCTACAATTCACTTCAACTGAAAATAACAGACTTACAAACAACCTGTAACACACATATATGATGAGCAGTATTGTAAAGTACAATATTGTATTGTATTGTCTGTATATAGACAAAGACAAATAATGAATGGTGAATGTTTTCTGCATGCAGGTGGTTCATTTAATGTTCCAATACATGAAGATGTTGCAGTGTCTGGGGCCCCAGCAGAGGTGAGATCCAGATAATGCTTTCTTAATTTGGGGAATGAAAACCAAGGACAATCTGGACATAAAGGTTAAAGACAAGCATTTGATGTATGTTAACACCATATATTTTCTAGCTGTAACACCATGTATGCTGTATACTCTACGTACGAACTAACATTAACTTAATATAGCTGTATGATGTTATTCAGGATCTATGCGGAAATTCAGAAGATAGAAGCTAATGAGTTTCACTACCAGGAGCATGTAGAATCATTCTTTATTCTCTCTAATCAGGTATTTATATTTTATTTGTTTCCTTGAAGTGATCTATCTAATCTATCAACAAGTTATAGTATTGTTAGCCCCATTACATGTTATAATATAATGAATATCATTGAATTAGCAGTACTAGATAAGAGATTAAATGTATTATATTGTCTTGCCTGAACATTATCTGTGTGTGTGTGTGTGTGATGACGGACAAACCCCATAGAGAATGTAGAGAACATTTGTGAGAATATGCAGCTGTTGCCCAAAGAGGACTTTCTGACTGGAGACCAACTGATGTTTGACTACAGTCCTGAGGTACTAGGTGATCATAAGCAAGAGAGAAATTATATTTCCACATTTGTAATTTATCTCCACACGAGGTAACTTAGAAAGAAGTCTATCCAGTATTTTTTTTATTTATTGTATTTAATTTTTTTGGAGGAGGATTGATTGGTCCATGGTAAAAGGTTGTGTAATGCTTCAAAGCTCTTGACTACAAAGGGATTTTAGATCTACGCTTTTATTTTTGATTCACATCAGGCCAGCATATTTCTAGTTACTACAGGATTTTATGAAAATATATTATATACATATAGACCCATTTTATGGAATGTAGTAGTGACAATTTGGTTGAACTGTCACTAATTGTGTATGTGTGTGTGTAGGTGATCTCAGCTGTTCTGTGTTTGTTGACTCCAGACAGAGCAAACCTCATGCTGCTGTCACCAGAACACGAGTCTGTCTGTCATCTCAGGGAGAAATGGTTTGGTACCTGCTACAGCATGGAAGGTACACACACAGACAGACACACAGAGCACAGAGCCTCTCTGTCTGTCAAAACATAATGTATATCTGTATAATGTTTCATATCGAGGGTTCCTGGCCATTGTGGCCATGTTAGGACATATTTAATGTGGGTGTGTGTGTCTGTGTGTGTTCAGACATCCCACCAGAGTGGGCAGAGCTATGGAGAGGAGACTTTGAGCTCAATCCTGAACTTCACCTGCCTGCTGAGAACAAATTCATTGGTCTGTGTACTACAGTCTACTGTACAATACGCATTATACGGTATACAGTATTATACGGTATATGGTATAAAGTAGTATACTGTATGTTGTACTGTACTGTACCACCATCACAATTCATCTAAAATCCAATTGACAGTAAATACTGAATGGTGTTTATGTTGTTATGCAGCAACGGATTTCACATTGAAAATGTCTGACTGTCCAGACACTGACTTCCCTGTGAGGATTGTGAACAACAGGAGAGGCTGTCTCTGGTACAAGAAGGACAACAAGTTTAAAATCCCCAAAGGTGTGTATATACAGCATGTACTGTATGCACGTATGTGTGTGTGTGTGTGTGTGTGTGAGCCAGAATGACTGATAATAGAGTTTTGTTTTTCTTCAGCCTACATTCGCTTCAACCTAATCTCCCCCATTATTCAGAAGAGCCCAGAAAAGTAAGAAGGAAGCACAGTAGCCTACTGTAGTTTTGACTGAATTGGTATTGGACTAGATTACAATACAGTAGATTTTATTTGATTATAATTTAAGTAGATCCTTTGTTTATTATAAGCATCTGGAATACAGGCAAAAGATAATCATAGGTAGTAAAGCTCCCGTCCATCACTATGCTGTGGTCTGTGTTCTATAAGTGTGTGTGCTGTTGTCCTAGCCTTGTTCTGTTGGACATCTTCGTCAACATCCTCGCTCATAACCTGGCAGAGTCGGCCTACGAGGCTGATGTGGCTCAGCTGGAGTACAAGCTGGTGGCCTCAGAGCATGGTCTGGTGGTCCAGCTGAAGGGCTTCAACCACAAACTACTGGTCACACACACACACACACACACACACACACACACACACACACACACACACACACACGCACACACACACACACACCACTTACAGTGCACACAACAAATAATTACACATGAACAAAGCTTGATTTGTTTTTGCATATGGGTTGTTGTAGTGAACAGTGATTAACTGCAGGTTGACCTCATTCCTCCTCCCCCAGTTGCTGTTGAACCTGATTGTGGACCAGATGGCAGTGTTCAGCACTGAGCTTAGTGTCTTCAGCATGTTCACCGAGCAGCTGAAGAAAGCATACTTGTCACACGTTGAGTGTGAGTGCAGGCGCTGAAGGAGCAAAAAACAGCGAGACGCAGGCATAGCTCCAAAAACGGTGTTTAATAACGGAAAACATAAAATACAACAGAGACGTGTGATGGTTTAAGTATCCTTTCTCAACTGAAGAACAACGTAAACGCAAAAACCCACAACTAAAGACTACCCAAACCCAGACTTAAATATACCACAAAACACCCAGGTGAAACCCATCTGTAATTACCCCCAGGTGTACGTAATGTCTGTGTGTGGGTGTCCTGCCGGCGAGACAGGAAACCCTTACAGTACCCCCCCCCCCCATCTCGCCGGCAAGGGGAGCGTTACCCCTCCGGGGGACGGTCTGGAGGCCGGCCGCGGGAACGCGGCCCCTCCGGGGGACGGTCTGGAGGCGACTGCCCGGGACCGGCAGCTGCTGGGGACGACTGCCCGGGACCGGCAGCTGGGGACGACTGCCCAGGACCGGCAGCTGGGGACGACTGCTCGGGACCGGCAGCTGGGGACGACCAAGGTTATTATAGTTTTACATTTTTCATTAGTTTTTATTTTTATTTAGTTTTGACTTTTTGTTTTCAAATTCAGTTTAGTTTTAATTCGTTTTTAAAGCAGGTTTTAT
>JAODUG010039273.1:0-17377 GCA_027564795.1 Aphredoderus sayanus
ATATAAACTGTATCATACCTTTTCTTTCAGAAATGTACAGAGGCCAGATTTGTTTGTAGCCATTTAAATGACGTTTATCTTGGTTTGATATTGGTACATGATGCATTTTACCATGCCACACATTCTCTATTGCAAACTTATTTCCCACACATTTCTTACTTTGTTTACCTCATCACTTTTGTTGTAAGATCAGTATCACCTATGTTGTATTTATTTATAAAAAAAAAATTCTCTTTCTTTCAGACAATTTAGAAATGTTGAGCAGTTCTACAGACACACAATATCCCACTTTAATTTACATAAACCATTAAGTTAGATTAAAGAAAGCCTTCATATAGTTATGTAATGACTGGTCTTTGGTCTAAAGATATTTAAAAATATATATATATTATATTTACTTAATAATATTATTTCTAGATGTCTTTTTATATAAGGTTAAACTACTGTGACAGCAGGTAACTGTTTGCTGTCAAGACTCTGATGCCACTAATTCCATTCAGGTCTGAGGAACACTGAATGTCATTAATGTGGATGGTGTGGATTAATTTTCAGTGTAGTACATGCTGTATATGTCATATCACAAACTCAACTGGCTAAATGAAGTAAATGTGTCCATTTTATTTTATTATTATTATTAATTTTTTTAAATGTTGAGATGAAGAATGTATAGAAAATGAATCCATACCAACCACAAATAGGTGTAGTGGGAGAAACGTTTTGTTTACTGTCAGCTCAGCATTAAAAACTACAGTCATACTTTTTTGCACATATACTTTTGTTGTCTTAATTTCCTGGTATATTATTGTCTGCATGTATTTAAACTATTAGTGTCTTGTCTTTAATGCGCAATGATGTAAAACAAAACCTTTCAAAGCTACATGTGTTGTAGTGCTTAGTTCTGTTAAAGCACTGAAAAGCCTGAAAAGCTAAAATGCTAACATGTGTGGTTTATTTCCCTTGCCTAACTGGCCAGGAACATGGTATTGGTATTATTGGGTTAGGTCGAGTCTGTGGTTAGAAAGGGGTTCAAATTATGTTGTGTTTATTAGCTAATATGTCTATGGGTGCTACTGTAGACCTTTGGGTCTGATTACTATAGGTTATGAGAAACTCAAGATAACTGGTGATAGGTTGTTTGATGTCCTTAGATTGACCGTTAACTTTTAGGACTGACTGTTAGGTGAAAAAAAAAAAAGAATTAGCACAGCGCTTTATTTCTGTATTTACCATGGTTCTACTTATTTTTCAGTTTGTAAATATTTTTACAGGACATGTTTTGTTTGAATTTATACTTTCTTTATAAGCCTTTATTATATCTTTCACTTGTAGTTAATAGCTGTTTATATGATAGTTCAATGAAGCCAGTATGTGTGTTTGGCTCTTGATAATTTGATTACTTCAATCAGGTTACTTAATCTGATGTTATCTTTTTGATTAATAATATTAATAATAATAGTTTTCATTGCAAAAATAAATTATTGTAATGAAAAGATATATTGATTATACTATAAATGGTTATAGAAATTAAAATTTGTTTTTGAGAAGTAACCATATCTGGTCTGAGATTCTGTTAATCTTTAATGGGAATACATTGGACTAATTAACGGTCACAGTACTCCACAAGCTGTAGAGAATTATGGTGTTTCTAAGTTCACCTTGCATAAAGGAGGCTAACCTCCTTGATTATAGCCAAGAAAATGAATTCCTGGAACTTAGATAGTGTGAAAGCACTGAAATGTCCCCTTCTTCAGACAGCTGTTTAAATGAGGCTAAAGGCTTCCTATAACATGGCATGACTTCTGTAAGTAAAAGTTGCTTATGTTAGTAAAATACAGATATAATAATTATAACCCTGACCTGAAAAACACAATAAGCTAATTTAGTTCTCACTTAATATTGGTGGATATCGGTAATATCTAAATGAATCCTACCATACTGAATACACCCTTGGGAGAGCATAGAACAATGACATATGACACCATAATGCAATGACATGATGTAAGATTCAGGACATGTTTTTCTGTTTTACTATTGGCTAGAGATGGTACACGCCATTAACATAAACAATTCCTTTATCTTGCATTTGATTGTTTGACAATGTAGTACAATGCCCTCACAAGTAAAGAGTCACTTATAATGATGGCATCAAGTAGGCTACAGAACAACAGAGCATTGTTCTTCCTACTGTTCCTGAATAAAACTGGACTTGTTTATAAAAGCTTAGCAATTACTATCAACAACTTGCCCCGTTGACCTGTTGTAGCGTACAACTGAAACCATAATGGTTTTACTTGTTTTCCAGTGAGTTCCTAAAACGTATGAAAGCATATTTTATAACTATCCACTGTCTGCCTTTTCAGATTGGAAGGTTTTGTACAGAGCAGTGATACTGTGTTTAAAACCTACGTAACACCTATGTCTTTCTTCAAGATAACCTATTGTCCTTTAGATTTGTTTTGCCAGAGGGAAGTTCTGGGTTGGCATAATGCTCTCCAAGTTAACTATATGTTCATTTGTTTCTGTTGAAATCCAGAATTTCATCCTAGGTTCACTGACAATATCACAATGAGGAGAATATATGGGGAATGTGATAATTTATGGGAAATGGGTGTGGCAGTTAATTTTGTGTGATTATTATTTTAGTATTTAAACCTAGTCAATTATGTAATACCTTTAACAAATTATAATGGAGGTATAATTCAGTTATGTAAAATGTTTTTATTACTCTTTTTCGTGGACAGAATACCATTCCGGTGGGTAGTTAAGTTGAATCTCAACAGCAGGCGGCAGTGTGTCAGCCTCTCCCCCAAACTCTGACTCCGCCAATCGTCGGGGTTTCTCACTTCCTCTCAACAAGCCGCGCCTGCCTTCTTGCACTCTCGTTGAGACTGGGGGCTGACCAATGCACTGGAAGTTCCGTTAGAAAACACCATGTGAAGAAAAAATATACTATATATATAAGGCACCAGCGTCAAAACGGTTTCTTTTGATAACGTCTCAGAGGTTCATGCCGCTAGGTAACGTTTTGCAGTTCGACAGAGAGCGAATGGACAGAAGCAGAGAGGCGCCGAATAGTCTTGTGAAAGGTACGGACACTCCGTCGGCTGCATTGTCTTGTGCTCTGGTGCTTGCTGTCAATCGTTAACACAGCACAACCTACTTTATTTTTGTTCTTACAAATACTCCGTGTTATTCCATGCATTATGTGAAAAAAGCGAACTTTGGGTGATTTTACATTCAAGCTATTAGCGCTGAAAGTTTTGGCTAGGGTCAAGTGTTGCAACGTGTCTTATACGGTAACAGTACTGTATACTGTACACATTGAGTGAAAGGTTTCATTGCAGAAACTTGAGGACAGTCAGTGTGGCCGAAACAAGCCAGTAAACCAGTGTGTGGACGGTATTTTGCGATTACTTTACAGATAAAGTATAGCGTGCTATGTTACATCATAAAAACGTAAATGTATTTGCATGATTTAGGCCTAAGTTATTGTTCAATGGTACTGTATTCTGACGTCGGGAGAATGAGAATGGCACATTGCTACCAACATAGTTTGTATGCACCTCTGGTGACCTAAGGTGACTAATCTTGTCTAAGTAACTCCAAATAAAGATGCTATCAAATATAGGATGGCACCTATATGGTGTGGAATTTAGATGAGGCAGTCTTATTAAACCATTGGTTAACTGTTTTATGAGACAGGGTATTAGATTTTATTTTGCGGGCTGATACTGAGCTTTTATAAGAGAGCTAAAGTTGTCACCATTGAATTCACAATAAACTGATCGAAAACTCAGCCAGTTATGATTTGGGACACTACAGTGGCCAGTCCAGTAAAAGGCTAGTACTTTCTTTACCTGTGGTTTAAATGTGGCTGCTTCTGAGTGCCATTCTTTTTAGCTTTAGTTGTTTAATTTGTAACTGGATCATGGTCGTTCCTGTGCTGTGCTTGCTGTTACGAGTTAGGTTGATTCCCTTTCTGCCAGCTTCCTTTGAGGTTCTTTTAAGCCACAGTTAGAAGTCCAGTTTGTCCCAAAAAAAAATGTTATTTGGGTTAACGGTAAATACAGTGCGACATGGATGTTGACCCAAATCTCTCAATATGTGGAGCTACCTCTCATTTCCTCCTGTTGGCAATATGCACCCCATTATACACCTGGGTTAAGCATGAGGATACTCCTCACATGCTTGTTCACTTGGGCCAAGCACTAAGTATCCACAAGTCAGCAAATCTATCGCGCACCCCCCGTGAATTTCTATAATGCTATGCTGTTTATTTTAGTTGTGATATGAGATGATGGCTTTCCCTATGTGATATGCATCCAATTCATAATTCACAACCCCATTACAATGGACACAAGTAGCAAAGGTCACTCAATTCCTGGAGTGTTTACCTAACCTGAGGTGAAGACAGATGCTGGTTGGCTTCTTTCCGTTTCCCCTGGATTCTTTTATGTCCTTATTTATAGTCCCACTCCTTCTCCTTGGCCTATTGCGTTTCAACAACCCCTCCTAATTCTTCACTCTTAATGCCTGCACACTTATATATATACTATATATGTCTGTCCTACATGGTGTCCATCCAGAGAGCATGAAGATCAAATACAAATGTAATATAAATCACAAATGTGCTTAACCATCTCTCTCTCTCAGGTTGAAGACCGATACACCATGCCGACCAATGACGGCCCAAGCGGCTTCCCAGTCTTTGCGTCTCCTCCCAGTGGCAACCACCAGCGGGCTCCCGGATACGTTCCGGGCCGGGTGGCTCCGGTCCGCTCGCCTCCGCCCGCCAAAGCCCCTCCTCCCCCACCTGTACAGACGAAGCCCCAAGGTCCTCTCCCCAAGAGACCAGCCGCATTCGCCGTGTGTGAGGAGACCCAGCACAGGGAGCGCGCTCAGAGCCTTCGCAAGAGGAAGAAGGCATACATATGTTTTGGAATGTCACTCGGTGCTTTCTTCCTCACCCTCATCCTCACCCTCAGCCTTACCAGCGGAGATGTGTTGGACGGTCTGTGTCATTCAGCACTCATTTGCTTTCTGGATGTATTTGGATGTGATTAATTTATCAGTGCCCACTGCCCAATCTGTGTCAGAGCACAGTATATGACTTGGAAATACTAGACCATAGAAAACAAATTTGAGTCTTGCCCAATTTTATTGGCAGGAATACATTTTGTCTCATTTAATGGCTACTCTGTAAAAGGGTTTCTATTAAAGCCAGAGTAAACCATTCAGTACTGCTTTCCATTTGCACAGCTCTCTGCATTGATGGCTGCTGTATTGGAGTGAAAGCAGATGCAGTCCAAGACACTTTGACTACATGCCAAGCGTTTACCAATGCTCAAACTTTAACAATGGAGTGGCTAATATTTATACAAATAGCTGATCTGTATTTGTATCCTAGTGTGGAAACCTTCCAGCATCCTTCTTTTATCCTCCATCCACCAATAGTCTGTCAAATATGTAAAGTCAACCATCTGAAAATATAGAATTTCAGCTGTTTTAAATCAGTCTCATTATCATATGCTGACGCACACCAGCTGTTGTTGCGATCAAACTGTGTCATAATATTCCTGCCTCGACTGATTGCTGACTTATGCGGCTGATTCAATTGCAGATAATTGTCCGGATCACAACCCAGACCTAAGCAGCTGGAATCCAGGCCACCAACCCGAGAAGGCTGTCGTGGTCAGGAAGGGAAATTTGTTTCGATTGGATTCCTCAGCTACCTTCCATTCCTTAACCATCCAATCAGGAGGTAAAGGCACCCCAGGAGAAACCCCCCCCCCCCCTTTTATATGCCTGAATTGCAAAAAAAACTCCTTTCTCTGATGTTTGCCGGTTGCTTCTTTACCCATCCGTGCTTGTACCCCTGACCCACAGGTCGTGTAGTTTTCTCAGACATGGCAGACGGCTCCCGGAACATCACCGTAAGAACGCGCCACATCCTGATAGAGGACGGGGGGGCCTTGCACATCGGTGCGCCGAAGTGCCGCTACCGCTCTCGCGCCACCATCGCCCTCCTGGGCCGCTCCGACGACGCGGCCGTGCCGGAGGTCCCCGGCCTGGGCCGCAAGTTCATCGGCGTCCTGGCCGGCGGCACCCTGGAGCTCCACGGGGCGGAGCGGCTCTCCTGGTCCCTGCTGACCCGCACGCTGCCGGCCTCGGGGCTGCCCAGCGGCGGCTACTCCTTCCAGAGGAACTTCAGCCGCGGCATCAACCTCCGCGTGGTGGACCAGGACACGGCCGCCGTGCTGTTCTCGGAGCGCTACGACACGCACGAGTCGCGCAATGACAGCGCGCGGCTCACGGAGCTGCTCCGCTCGCTGCCGGACGGCCGCATCGTCACGCTGGCCGTGGGCGACTCGGCGGTCAAGAGCCTGCTGGACAAGACCAAGGAGGCCCTGGAGGACAGGCTGGGCAGCAGCTACGTCTACAGTCTGAAATACAGGTACGCCGCCGGTTCACCTGGACTCTCTGCTGCCCCCGTTGCCAAGGCACGCAACTACACAAGCTGACGTTAAAGGTGGAGCCAGCTATTGTAAGCCAATCAACATTATGGTCTGCTAGTTGCCAGTTCTGTGTCCGTGTTGAAATGATAATTTCTGTATTCTACACAGCCCTGGCTCTGTATGGGAACACAAAGTGGTGCAGACAACAATATCCTAGCCTTGGCCATTTTAGTCCTCTTTTTTTTTTTGGGGGGGAGGGGGGGGGGGTGTAACTTCTGAAGGAGCATCCATAGGCATTGAAGGGAGAGGTGTTTTTATAGAGTGCAAATGTCAGCTATCTTTCTCCAGAATCCTTGACTACGCCTTTTACGTTTTCTCATTGGAACATGCTTTTCAGTGTTTTGTCTATTGTCTTTGTGAGGAATGTGGTGATGATTACCCTCGCTCTCCTGGGAGAGATGACTCTGGTTTATTAGTCTCTTCTGGTGGGTCATGCAGTAGCCTTTGAAGTCTTTGTGCTTGCACTGAAAAGACTTGCACAGCCTGTCCCTCAATACCATTAACAACCTCTGTATCCAGCCCCTCCACCCCCAGCATGTCCTCTTCCATTAAGTTCCCAGAGTTGTTCCTGAGACGTCCGTCTTTCTTTTCCCCCTTGTGTTTCCGATTTGTGTTTCACTGCCAAGAGAGGAAGCATGTGGATGACTTTGAGGTTACGGTCATTAGGTTTTCCAGGATTTTGCAAAAGGTGCCGACTCAGGAGTTTTAATGCCCTCCAGTCCTTCAAAGGGCAAACACCAGGGGGTTCAACAGAGGGTGTATTCTGGTGCCAAACTACTGATCGCATACACATACACACACTGTATTACACTAGACTTTCTTTGTATTTTCCAAACATTCACACAATGGTGCTTCTTTCTATGGAAAGTGTTAGACAAGCATTTACAGTATCACATTTCATGTCTTCTGGGGGCGAGAGCAAGGGCAAACTCCCCAGCCTAAATCCAATCACATCCAGAGTGACGTTTTTAAATGGCTCATAAATCAGATGTGTGTGTGTGTGAGAGTGCATATGGCAATATAACACACACACACACACACACACACACACACACACACACACACACACACATCTGATGCCTCTGTTATTCCTATCCTATGTGAAAGACTTGGGCGGTCAACTGTAAGCATCTGTATCTGTGCTTCACAGATAGTCTGGCTTGTTATAGTAATGTTCAGTGGATTAAACAATGGCATACCTTTTATACATCTGCATATGTTAGAGGAGGGAAACGAGCTGGCACACCAATACGGAGTCGAACTTTCCAGTATATTTCCCTGTTATGCCGTCACTCACACCATGATGGATGCATCCATAAAACTGTCCCATGTGATCTCCAGCACATTTCAAAAGCATTCACAATGTACGCAATCAGATCCTCACACACGCAGATAAACCGACCTCCATGTGCTGTAGGTCAACTACAGTAGCACCACAGTTGTTCCTTCCTGTGTGATACATACGTTTGTGGACACCTGGCTTATGCCTGCTGACCCCTTGTTCATCTGTTGTTGTTTTCTACTAGTCCACCAGGAAGACACCCACAGCACAACTCGCATACTGTATACTGTACACACACATACAGCACTAAGAATAATAATACAATTACAGATCAGCTACATATATTTTCAGAAAATGTAATATCTGTAACAGTGTGCTGCATGTCTATGTATGTACAGTATACCTGTCAGCACTGGAAAGACTCCTCAACTATACGCCTATTACAGGACCAATATTCCAATTCGATTCATCCCACCAATATTTATTGTCTCTACAATAAATAAATCAATATGTTCTAAACACACACAGCTGGCAGAGGCCTCAGCAGGAAGGTCCACATAAAGCCACCCACGAGCCTCTAGTGGCAGATCTGTGCAGCCCCCACCCCCAGATGGATCCTGTTTTTGTGTCGGTGGGGGGCAGTGAGTGATCTCACAGGGCCACTGTTATCTACATGAAGACATGTTGGCAGCGCTAGTTTGTTATGAACAAAACTTGTACATTAATAAGCAACATTGGAAAGTAAATAGTTTTACTAGTATCCAAAGGCAGTGTCTCTGTGGACCAGCATTATGACTGAAATATAAGTTATACCACAGGTCAGATTGTAGCATAGCTGGTTTGTGTTCACAATGACATCAAATGTGGAAAACATTTTAATTGGTTGCCTCTCTAAAGGCTGTGAGCAAGTATATTTTTCCACTGCTGTTCTGTGTCCAAATATGCAATTATTCTTTGTTAGAAATCTATAATAGTTCCGGATGAAAGTCACTTGGAAAGGTGTGTGTGTGTGTGCATGTGAGAGAATAGTCTAGACTGCCACAGTAGAATTTTGGGGGAGAGATTACTTTCCTCTAAGCCATCAGAGTGAAAAACCACCTGCCTCGGAAATCTAAATGGCTCTATCTCTCTAACCCATATCTAATATCTTTCTACAAGCATAATACTTTTTTATAGAAAATGGCTTGCAGTTCATGGATAGTTTTGAGAAGGTGGCTTGTGCTCAAAATCCTACTTTATAATGGTTTAAGAGATAATATAATAATTATTAGTATACATATAATATAGTCTTGCAAGACTAAGAGAAGGTACTACAACAGTTAAAAGGGAGGTTGGTGTTGATATTGTATTACATTGGAAAAGAACAAATCACCTTGAAATGTCAGTCACTGCCATTGCAGGTGGATGAATCCTCAACATGTAAACCCTATAAATACTGAGAGGAGGTATGTGTTGTTTATTTTCTGCGCCGTTGAGTTTAATGATACATTTTTATCTAAATAACTCATGTCGTCAGACACGCACTCAGTCCCGGTGGCCACCCACACCCTTCGACTTCTCAGCAGAAAGGATTTTTGTATCTCTGCCATCCTCCATAACAGTCTATGTTGCCATCTTTTAATCATATTCTCCTCTAAGTGTCATTCTTGCTTAATTAGGTAGCACACAGAAGGGAGTTGTAGACATGGTATGACAGTAGTATATTGATACTCCTCCTAGACTTTTTATTAGATTAATGTTACCTTCTCTGTTCTTCCATTCTCTGTATTATAGTTTCTGAATGCCAGACATTACCATAATGTCTCTCTTGTCCTCAAATGCTCTGGGTGTGTGACTCCCAAGCACTCTGGCGTAGAACCATAACATAACGCATAAGGGAGAGATCACACACACTCCCACTTCAATATCCAGTATTGGTCACACCCTGTGTTTAACTAACTGCACCATATGTACTGTATTACATTGGAGTGCCTTGTTAACCCTCCCCTAATAGCTACTATAGCCGACAAATAATGTAATTGCACCTGCACTATATCCATATCACAGCCAAGCAAAATGAACCTGCCACTCCAGCTGAAAGTAGTTCCTTTTAAAACCGAATGTTATAATGATCAATGTAACAGCTTGAAGAAATGCAACACATGCATTCCTTGCTGACACAAGGGTCATTCATCCAACAAGTCAACTTTTCTCAGCTGTCCAGTCTAGCCACACAGTCAAGGACACAGGGCTAGCGATAGAACACTGTATAATGAACCTGTGATCGGTGCTAGTGACATACTTCAAGGCCTGCTCCATGATAATCCAATACTACGTCGAAGTGGTTTGTGATGCATAAATAATCTCTCTTTCTCTCAGGCAAGCGTGGGCTCTAGTCTCTGTTGTGGGTGGAGGGAACGCATCTTGCACCGAGGAAGTTAGGGAACATGAAAACCACGATACAGGAGGGAAGGCACTGGCCAAACGCTACTTCACCACCGTGGATGGAGTGGGTTTCTCTGTCACTGCCTACAGCGAGTGGAGCAACGGTAGGCACCACTCCCTGGCTCAAAGTCTTAATGATCAACCCCTGTTTAACCGGAATGGATTTACTGTAGACCAGGAGTCCTCAACCTTTACAAACTAAAGCCCTCCTTAAATATTTCTAGGTATATGCCCCCCCCGCCCCCTCAACTTAGTGGCTTTTCTGACTTGGAGTATTACAATTATTGTCCCCATGTACAACTTTTTATTTTATTTTATTTAAATCGGTACATATTCTGGTTCTAAAGGTAGTCTAGGTTTGTTCACGGATGGTTTTACAACGTCTTTTTCAGATTAAGTGAAAGTAAAACATTTCTTTGTTTGAGATGTAATACTTTAACACCACCCATTAAATTCCTCCAAACTCCATAGGTTTCCCTATCTCGGGCTTCCAGGTGGATGCGGTGGACCAGGTGGTGCTAAACCTTCAGGATGAGGTCCAGTCCACCTGGAAACCTGGGGATCGCATTGTGGTTGCCAGTACTGACTACTCCATGCACCAGGCAGAAGAATTCACCCTACTGCCCTGCCCCCGCTGCACTAGCAGGCAGGTCAGGGTACAAGGTGAGAGCAGACTTCTTGTCTCTGTCTGTGTGTGTGTGTGTGTGTGTGTGTGTGTGTGTGTGTGTGTGTGTGACACTATGGCTGTTTAACTATGTTAGAGCTAAAAGGGTCTGTGTTGCTTCTTGTGTGCGTGTCTGGGACCATTTGAAAAGAAAAGAAAATTCTTAGCCATTTTTGAATGCAGCATGTTCTCCTAAGCCATCCACATCTCCATACATACTTGCAGGATACCAGCTTTGTAGGCTGTTTTGATATGTGTGTGTGTTATATGACCGGTCAAAGCTTAAAACTTCAAAAGAAAGCACAAGCACATATTTTGACAACTACAACAATGCGTAGCCTGTTTTACGGCTTTGAACATGTCTCTCCATCATAGCACGGTCCTACTTACTACTGCGTCTCTCATTGAACCATTCTCTGAGGCTGTCTGCTCCACTTCATCAGCTATGTCCTGTGATGTGGACACAAGCTACCTCCCTTCCTGAGCACAGGACCACAGGACTCTGTGGATGGGTGTGCATGTATGGGTTTTCTACAGGGCATAGTTGAACTGCAATATCAATACCAGCTGCACCAAATGGTCAAGAGACAATCGTTTATATCATGCATAGCCATTGAATGTTTCTTGTTAGTTGTGGTTTTGTTATTTTATTTGGTTGTTTTTGTACTGGGTCTGGCCAGTTGCCTGTTAGCATTTTATTTGTGTAAAACAATGGACTAACAATAAGTGTTACTGCTGTACCTCTAGTGACATCAGAGATTATTTATGTTAAATTGTAGGCATCACATCAATTTTGGAATCTCCTAAATAAAAGTACAGGAAGTATTTTCAAAGGTGTTACTACTATATTAGATTATTACATAGCTGCATTAGCTCATTGTTTATTTTCTTTCCACTTACTCTGGAAATGACTGTGTGGGGGATATTGATGTGTGAATATGTTCTTAATGATATCCTGCCATCTGCCAGGTTTTGTCCAAAGTAACTTTCTAATATACACGTGTGTGTCTGCGCGTCTCTGCCCAGGGAGGCCCCAGTATGGCCACGTAGGGGAGATCGTCGATGGCGTGGACATGCGTGCCGAGGTGGCTCTGCTCTCCAGAAACATTCTCATCTATGGACAAATGGAAAACTCTTGCTATGGAAACAACTGGTGCCAGTTCTTCAGCCACGACACCTACGGAGGCCACATCAAGGTGTGTGTATGTGTGTGTGTGGACATCCTTGTTTAAGGCCTGTCTGTGCCTTTTGATGTGTCTGCATTGACGCCACACCAGAACATGTTGCACTCTTAAATTCACTCTCTCCATTACAATGTGCCTGAAGATTTCAGTAATTCTAAGCAAACATTACAGAGCCTGTCTGTTCATATGCAGGCTTTAAAGGGAGAAAATATTCATGCTGACCTTCTTCTTTCCTGGCTTATGTCTCACCTTGTGTTCCCCCCTCTACACTGTTTATGCTTATGCTGTATTATTCATTCAACTCTCATGATGACTGAAACTCTGTAGATGGAGTGAAGTCACCATGTTAAGAACACACACAAATGCACACACACATCCACATAGATTAAATACACATAAGTGAGGAGCAAGAAGAGGTTTCTTAACCCTCCTGTTGTCCTCGGGTGTTCGGGTTTCCAATGCACTACCTTGTTGTGCTAGCAGTGCAAATCATATTACTGTAAGCTGTAGAATTAGGATTGGTGCCTTCTATCTGTCACAAAGAGCTAGTGAGTTGGGTCATTTTGACCCAGAGGACAACAGGAGGGTTAAAGCATAAAGGGGACAGTTGCAAAACATGTTTGTAAAAAGTTAAAGGTACATTTTAGTCACCCAATACTTATCTGACAACACAATACGTGTGTGTATACAGTATGTGTGTAAAATAAAATATGGGGTAAGAAAGAGAAATACAGTTAGCCAGAAGAATTGGCCAATACCCCTTAACACAAACCAGACATTGTAGCTTGGAAAGGACCCCCTGGAGTGCACTGCACAGTACTGTGTCGTGGTTTATTGTTGACACGTAAACGGTTTTCACCCATATTTCTTGTGTTCCTTCATATATGCGTGCTAATTTATATCTTCTTCAGTCTTGTCACACTCACTCACAGGCACGGCCCAATTTCACCAAGAACACCACCAGTGGTTTTGGCCCAGATAGACTGTGTGGGGCTCAAAACCAATAGTGGTATTGCTGCTGTCCCACTGGGACTGGAGAAAAAGTGCTTAAGTAGTCAGTAGATAAATAGCTATCCTATTTTAGAAGCATAATATGAACCTTGTGTCGCTCCTCCTTCAGACTAGTTTAATTTACACTGTTGCTCACACTTTTATTCACCCGGTTATGTCTTTTCACAAGTACTGTAAAATCTATTTTTTGCATTACCTTTTGCATTTGTAATTTAGTATTTATTTAAAGTAAAGGGAAAGAGTTAGGGGGAGCCATGTGGAAAGAAAGTGGTGGGATCCAGGGCAAGCAGCGTTTTCATGCAGCTGCAAAAGTAGCGGCATTAGCCAAACGTGTCCTCGGGCGCACACACACACACATTCCTCCCGCCTAACCTTTCACCATCTTCTCCACCGACCCCAGATCCTTGGGAACTTCTCTTCGGTGCATCTTTCCCATGTGGAGCTGAGGAACATGGGCCAGCAGGCGGAGAAAGGCCGCTACCCGCTCCACTTCCACCTGTGTGGTGACGTAGACCAAAGGGGAGGCTACCGGGAGCCCACCTATGTGGACGGCCTCTCCATACACCACTCCTTCTCCCGCTGCCTCACTGTCCATGCTACCAACGGCCTGCTGGTCAGTACTGTGTGTGTGTGTGTGCAGGGATATTAAACTTATTAGCAGGCACCACTTGCTATAGTATCTTTTTCTCTGGGTGGGCACTTTAAGTACATTATGAGCTATACACACAGTCTTTGGCTGCTCTTACCTTGATATATGATTTGCTACTATGTTTTCATAATTGTAAGACCCTTGCCATGGTTCTTATGTCCAGTCCAGAGAAGTGGGAGTGAAAAGGGATTGAGGGGAAAGTACTGTGCTGTATGGGGGCATATGGCTGGCTAATGAGGACCATGTGATTCTGGCTGTTAAATGCACATCAATTACAGCTTCCATCACTAGATTGCTGTAATGGGCCACTTCCTATTTCTTCTTGTCCTCTTTTAGTCTTCTACTGCTTTCGCTTTAATCTCTCTGCAATCACTCCCCATCTTCCTTTGCTGTAATGTGTTGTTCCATGTTCCTTTAGATCTTTGTTACAGTGCCATCACATGTTAAATGTCATCATTTAATTGACCTTCTTAGAAACATGTGAAATCACATGAGGAAAGAATTAAGCACCTCACATCACGCACAGCCAAGCCTGGTAAACAACTAGGTGTGTGTGTGTATGTTGTCCTCTCTTGACGTCAAAAGGGGACCAGTTTGTCCTTGAGGGCATGAGCTACAAAGCATTAATTCTGGTTCACTGAGGAAATGGAATTGGCCAACAGAACATTGTTGGGCTGCATATCCTGTCTTTATTCTGTAACAAAGATAATATTAATGTTGTTGTATTGTATTATGCACTTATTGTGCACATTTGTGAAACATAACTATCATTTGATTTACCAGAAAGCATCAGTTTAAATAATGTATGTTTTAGGCACAGTATTCCTAAAAGCATATTAAGAATGCAACTTGAACTTTTACAGAACATTTGCACACTTGACCAGTGTTTCCTCAACTCATGTTTATTTGATCCTGTAGCATGGGTAGGGCACGTGATCGTTGGTAATCAAATCTAGTCATAAAGTCTTCTGTGCATGTTCTCTGGACATTTCTTAAATGAATCTTTCTGATCCAGGTGAAGCACACCATTGGCTATGACACCCTGGGCCACTGTTTCTTCCTTGAGGACGGGATCGAGCAGCGGAACACCTTCTACCACAACCTGGGCCTGCTAACCCGGGCTGGCACCCTGCTGCCTACCGACCGCAATGACACCCTCTGCACCAGCATCAAGAACAAGGTGTACGGTGGCTACACGCCGTTGCCCAGCACAGAGTGCAAGTAAGAGCTCAGAGTAATGCCTTCTGGTGTCTCTTTTTTCTCAGGAACTACAATGCATGTAGGGAAACCATTGAAAAACACACAAATCATACACAATCAGATGACGCCGCCGTGTGGCCAAATACGAGATTTCTGAGTACATTACGAGGGTTATTCATATGAGTTACGGGCACTAACTGCTATGGGAGGATGCTTCCTATATTGGGAAGCCAGGTATCTCTGGAAGAGGAAACTTAACCTGGGCTGCTTGCATCGAACTGTACTTGTTTAGCAGCCTGTCATACAGTTTAGAATGAGCTAATTTCTCTAAACAGATGTCTGCATACGAATATACATAATCTGAATTAGTTTGTAGAACTAGTAGATTTGACCAATCACGTCCGTGTGGAGCGCAAATGAGGTGGAATGCAATCACGGAAATGACCGGTCTGATGACGATTTAGCGTTATATAAATTTGTATGTGGATATCTGATTATAAAGTAGCCAAACTTAACTCCACCTCCATTCTCGTCTCTCAAGTAGAAAATCGGAACAATGACTAGCAGACGAAAGAGGAAGTCTTGCCCACAATATCCAGAACCCTGTAAATATCCCAAACATGTTGCCATCAGACGATGTAGCCATCGGGTTCAAACATTGAGCATGAGCAGCTACAGTAGCTGACTAATTAATCTGACTAATAGACTGAACAGAGACGCACTCCCTCACTGCACAGCGTCTTGAAAAGCAGAACATGTTCACTGAAGTCTGTGCAAACATGCCACTGCCAAACATTGGCTAGAGGAACAAGCCGAGCTAGCAGCTAGTGACTGAGTTGTTAAACAGGCAGGTACTGTACCCTGGCTTACATAGCTGATACTCATGCCCAACATGGGAGAGGCACTTCCAGTAGCAGCCAGAGACAGATAGCTGTGCAGCATTTTTATCCATGTAATAACAGCCTCTCCTCTCCATGGAAAGTATGTTATAGTAAGGGAATTGGTATTGTGTGTGTTAGTAAAGCCAACTCTGTCCATGTCAAAGGAATATTGAAGGAATTTTGAAGATCCTTTTTCTTTTTATTAATTATATATTAATATATGCAGCCCATTTAATATAGTGTGTACGTGTTGTTTCCAGGGCTGTTTCAACATTCTGGATTGCCAACCCAAATAATAATCTCATAAGTAATGCAGCTGCTGGTTCCCAGGTAAGAGTATTTGCACTGATTTGAAACAGCAGTGTCAACATGACTTTAAGTATAATATTATTAAATAATTATTCTTATGAACTGTTCAAATGTGTGTTTGGCCTTTGAGAATACCAGGAACCAGGTGTAACTGGAGTGCATCAAATGAGAATTGGCTTCTGAACAATTAATGCTCAGTACGTGATTTGAAAAATAAGCATTTTATTTGGCTAAATTAAATGACATAATGATGAAAAACCCCAACGATGGCTTAGGTATTTTTCTTGATTATGAAACCCAAACCAGTGAAATCATGGCAATAAAACGGGGCTTAATGGAGCTCTGATAGGGAAATGCAATAAACGGAGGGATCTTTTCAAGCGCAATCCCATAGCCTGTCTGCTTTTATTACACACTGGATGGACCCCACTGTGGCATGCTGACCACTGCAGGCTGACGGAAGCACCATATCCAACTTCTTTGTTAATCTGCAGAATTTCCAACTTTAACGACCCATATGAACACAAACTCCCATGTGGATGAATGGTTTGGTCTGTGGAAATGCAACTTGAGCCCCGATAATCAAAACGCACCTGCTGACTTGGCTGTAGATTCAGCATGTTCCCTTCACCACTGTGCCTCTCTACCCCCAGGATGCTGGCATATGGTATGTGTTTCACAGCTCTTCCACGGGAGATTCTCATGGCCTGGTACCAGAGACCAAGGCAGAGCTCACTCCCCTGGGAATCTTCTACAACAACCGCGTACACTCCAACTTTAAGGTGAGTACATCAGCCTTGGGTACAACAGCCTCAATAGATGTTGATGGGTACATTCTTGAAGCAACAATGAACTTATGGTATTTGATGACGCAGTCATTGAAATTATGATTTTTCCACTCAGGCAATTTCAGAATTCACTAACATATTTGTATAGTATTGCTTGTATGTATACATATGAACACTATAGTATATATGTAGGCCTTTTGCAAAGCTTTGCACAAGCACTGTATTGCATTCTCTGCCCAGTATCTTGCCGGGGAATTGCTTGCACACACATACTCATACACTTCTACAACAGTGCTCTGTTCGGCTATGTTGTTTATACTGTATGTATTAAGAGAGCTGGGCAGGTGAACTGTACAGTCTTTGTCATTTGTGACCACATACGCTTCTCTTATAGCTTAACCCTCGTAATGTACTCCGGGTCAGAATGACCCAAATCACTAGCTCTTGTGGCAGATAGAAGGCGCTAAACC
>JAODUG010039314.1:0-13080 GCA_027564795.1 Aphredoderus sayanus
TGATATTAGAATACCTTCCCTCATTAGCCTTAAAATCAGTACCCAATGGACAATCTCACAAATTCCATCGGAATATGCAAGTAACGCATAGGGAGAAATGTCAGACTTGGCTGCAGGCAGAGAGACTGGATGAAAGCTAACAAGGATGGTATGCATGGCGAGGTGTGTTACCATGGTACCAACCTCCAGGTGACCACTGAAGGCCGCGTGGTGCAGCGCCGTGCGGCCCGCCCTGTCGGAGACGTTGACGTTGCTGAGCAACGGCACCAGCGCCTCGGCGCAGCGCACCGCCTTGTTGGCGGCGGCGATGTGGAGCGGCGTCTGCCAGTTCTTGTCCCGCGCGTTGACGTCAGCCGAGTGCTTCACTAGCACCTGGACGGCCTCCTGCAGGGACGCAGGGGTGGGGTGACGGCGCTGGCTGGTGCGTGTGTGTGTGTGTGTGCGTGGGAAGTGAGGTCACAGTGCACGTACCTCACTGCAGGAGGCCACGGCGCGGTGCAGAGGCGTGAGCCATTTATTGTCTTTGGCATTTACCCTGGCTCCTAAAAATAACAAGAGGCAAACGCCAGCTGTCAGACCACAGCCCGATGCTGCTGTTCATGACACTTGTTGTCTACTGTTGATCTAGCTCATGTTTCAAATGGAACATTTAGTGGAACTGGTTTTGCCTTTTGTATAAACTTTTATATACACACACAATTTACCTGACAGAATCAGCAACTCAATAATTTCTGCCTCTCCAAGGTAGGCTGCTGCATGCAATGGAGTTCTCTTTTCATTGTCCTGTTTTGAGCAAACAAAATAACACTTAAACATCAACAATTAAAGTGCTCCTAGCTATTATACTCATTTAATATGTGGGGGTGGCTTATTAAGGCCCCGAAATTGGTACATATTTGACGTAATACCTAGAGACTGCAATTGTAGCTAAAAGGTGTAGCCACAACGGTTAACATCACATTTATTATATATTTATAAGATTGCATTTATTATATATTTATAACATTGTATTTATTGTAAATTTACGACTACAATGTTTGCTAAAATGCAATGGTAAGAGTCAACATTTATTTCATTTCATGTGTTTGGCCAACAAGGAATTTCGGCAAGACGTGGGATTTATATTGAATTTAAATTCAGTCTCTTTAAAGAAGAAAAATAGACTTAAAGGAAGCAGGACTTGTACAAACAAGCCTTATGCTGAAATAGATATATCCCCCACCAACCCCCACAACTGAAATGCAATAAAATAAGCAGAACTAGAACATGCAAAAGCTCTCAAAATATTAGCCTGAAAGAACAAAAGCCCTGCCAAGGACAATTGGATGTATAATTGAAAGTAGAAAGGATCTCCCTAAAATATAATGGGGACAAGGAAACAGATGGAGAGGCTGTGTCAGGATTACCTGTGTGTTCACATCCTCCTTTTTGAATATAAGGGAACGTACTTCATCTGGATCGACGTTGAAAATAGCTTTTAACAGAGCAGGCTGAAATAGAAAAAGTGAAATGTTCAAAATAAGACTTCAAAACATGCACATCTTAATTATAGCTATCTCATAATTCTAGACTAACTGATGGTACTGATCATGTTAAAAATCCAACCACATCAAACTCAAGGTACAAGCTCAAACATGAACAGAACCTGAGAAAGGTTCCGCTTTCCTCTGGGAGACTGTAGAGACCTCAAGATTGTCCTCAAGAATAACAATGCACACACGACTCATTTTCTAAGTAGACTAACAATACTCTTTGTTAGTAAAACACACTGACAATTTTTAGGGTACAGACTGTACAACAGCAATGTTAGAATAGCACACACTCATGTGTCATCATGTTGTGACAAATGACTCCAGTGCAATACAGTAAAACATAACCACCCTTACTACAACCATTTAGAAGCATTTCCACCCTTCAGCACAAAGCAGTCTGTTACAAGCTGTCCAGTCTTGTGCTCCAAAGTATCCTGACTAGGGTGAAGTCATCCAGCACAAGCTAAAAATAAAAACTATGCAAATGTATGCACAACCAACATCACTTCCAGACAAACCTTTAGGCATGATTTGCCAATAGTCTGCACTTTTGGTGTAAAACATCTTCCATTACTGACCTAGCTGATTTGGTCCAACAAGGGGTTCAAGAGAGTTGATGAAAACTCAAAAGGATTTTCACTAACAAACTTAAAAACAGCATATGGCAGGAGGTTTTTGTTACAGCCCGAAACATACTTTTCCCAGACATCTTGCTAGGTAGTAACAGTTTTACTACCTAGCAAGATGTCTGGGAAAAGTATGTCCCACCCAAGGCCTGCCAATTGGAGTGTAGGAGGAGAGTTTCAATAGATGTTCTATAGCTTTACTGAATTAAAAGTGACCAACAATCAATTTGAAATCCCATGTCATTTCATTAAAATGTCAAACCAACATTAAGTGGTGGAGTCATGGATGCTGGAGAAAGACTGTTGATATATTTGAACTAAATCAAAACAAAAAAACCTCTTCCTTCAATGCCATAATGAAGGGTGCTCCCTCAGAAGCACTGCCCTACACATTGGACATGTATTAGCAAAGCTAGTGCAGTGTTGTGCGGTTCAATCTGCACCACTGTGTTTGTGTTCCCATTTACAGTGCCACGGCTGTATAGAAACATCTGATTACTTTTTTTTAGCACGCACACAGAACAGGCAGCTGCTAAGTTGACAAAAAGTGTATTAGATTACAATCGTTGACCTTAACTTTAAGTTCGAGTTATAATAGATTAGCTCATTATTTGCATTAAAACAAAAATGTGTGGCTGCAGCACTCTAACCAACTCTTTGTCAACAGTTAAAGCTATATTGAAGCTTATGTGCACACTATTCCAGATATAAATAATTGTATAGGAGGCATTGTGTAATATATTTACATATTGTTATAAGTTAAATTGTAAACAGTTAACACTTAACACAAATATTGCACTGTGTCAATAGTATTGTTAACCAGCTCTACACTATGTACTTGATCTTTTATCAAGCAGTTTTCCAATGCCTGGGGGGTGGGGTGAGGCTGGCATTGATGGGGAAAGCTCTGTGGTTGGGAATCCCTTCCAGAAGCACTGGCTAGTTATCCATGAAAGCACCAGATGGAACATTCCAAGCTGGTCTCAAAAACTTAACTCTTGCCTGACTTAATCAAAACATTCATGGTAGCCTAGTTCACTTTTCAAAACACATGGAAAAGTACCTGTGTGTGTGTGTGTGTGTGTGTGTGTGTGTGTATATATATGGACGCCAAAAGACAGGAAACAGATACATTTACAATTGGCCAATATTTTCTAGGTGCTAGTCCTTATTGCAATCTACATTGCTGTACAGTCCATCCAGTTAGTGTGTAGATATATTGTCATATAGCCTTGCTCATGATAATTAATTATGAGATCAACCACATTCTTTGGACGCATCTATTGGTCATTAACGTTTTCATAGCCCATTCAATCTCCCTGGTACAAAACGTGCAAGTTCGTTTTTAGTGCCTGATAAGAAAAAAGTATGCAATGAAACTTTGAAAATGTATTTTAGATTTAAAATAGGTAGAGCATGGGTCACAGAGATAATATAATATGTGGTGAGATATATTTGCAATAACAATAACGTATTTTTAGGCTGCATGATGACTTATTGCATATTTCAAATATTATAATCTTTTCTTAGTGGGTTTCTTTCTTAACCACATTTCCTAGTTCTTTGAGTTAATTAACAAATGTCCGGCTTTGCGATAGAGCGATAGACTTGCTATAACAGTAGTTTTCTAAAGACAATCAGTTAAATCTGCTGCAAAATAACCTCACATATCTGCAGGGCCTATATCGCTGATGACTTGTTAGATTGTTTAATATACAAGATCTCGTTATCCTCTGCACAGAAAGGCAAACGAGAGAACACTTCATGTTGTTATTGAGGTCTTCAGTCCTGCACCAATGTATTTTCTACAAGCAGCATGACTATGTCCCAGAACCAGGCCTAGTTAATACCATCACCATGGAGACAGCTCTGTGGCAACTACATCCATACAAATATAAAATAACTACACTAAATGCAGCAAACATTCATACACACACCACAAACAAGACTTGCATAGTTAAAAAAATATTATCACTAACACCATGCTGATATATTTTTGCCTAGCATGTTATTAGTAGGTGTGGAATATGAAATAGTAGCTAAACGGCATGTCTTCTTCTTCAAAAAAAATAATATACACAAAAAAAAATATAATAATAATAATAACAACAGTAAATATCATCGTATTCGTTAAAGACAATTCATTTTTAATATACTGTTATACAGCTATTCATAATACATATATCTGTGCAGTAGCCTATGACATGGCCAGATATAGTTTAGTTAACAGTTCTAGGAAATGAAATCAACAAACTGTCGCGATAGCAACATGCAAAACGCATAAGAAAGCTCTGAAAAAGTGGCAGTATATTAATTCATTAAATATAGTATTGACGTAAACACAAACACTGTACATTAATAATAATAATAATAATAAAACCAACTAAAACCTTTTGGACTTCAATATCGGCTAGCTAAAATGTCATCAGCTGTACTGTAGGGGCATTTATCTCAAATATATTATAGTCACACCACGCTAATGTGTTGTTATGTTAAATATGTATGTTTAACAAATAAACTGCCAATATCCTATTCAAGACCAACAAGACGACCACAGTACTTTGGAACTGGTGTTCTAACTACATAGCAATAACTACTTCCTAAATAACAGTAAGCCAACAGCTCAACATAATTCCGTGGCCACGGCCTAATTTCTGGAAACGAACAGAGAACCATTACTGTTAGCTGCTCAAACCAATCTAGAATTATTAAATAAACTATCACTTAGGTGACCGCTAAAGTCCTCGTTACAGCGAATAATAACGTTTACGTTATACGATTATTTCCAATATTAGTCTGAAGCACTTTATACATGACTTTGCAAATATCAAGCACGAAACGCTTAATGTAATGCTTCCGTTCCAGGAATTAGTATGGAGAACTCACGTTGCATCTCGCTGGCGTTGTTGAAATAGAGCTAGGTACGTAGCTAACTAACGTTTGCTGAAAGTTAGCTTCTGACGCGACCACTTACCTGGTCTCGTATTTTGAGAACCACCATATTTCCAACGTTTTAGCTGCTCTCATGCAGATACATAAAATCACGTTAGGCTCTCTCTCCGTATTCGTTTTTATTGACTATTACAATGAGGCCTTGGTGTTAGCTTAGCTATCCGGCTAGCTTTGTAAACCTGCTGGCGTGAAGCAGTGGGGCAGCGGAAACTCCATAACATTACCGCCGTCACGACTGGCCATGTAAAAAGACGCGTTTCAATAGGCTGGACTCTTTGGGGGAACCGAGTAACGCTGTTAGTGGTTGGTTGACGTTTGGTTGGTCGTTAGGCTGCTGAGCTCAGACGTACCACATTGACACAGGTCCGCGTTTATGTTGTAGGAGAGTAAATTGCTCATGGCTGACCTGAAATCAGTTATTGTTCAGTGCGTTACAGAAATAAGGCTACCAATTTAAAACAACGTATTGCTGGAAAATGGTGGGCCACATGTGTGCATTGATATTTATAAAGTTATCTAATGTAGGCTATGTCTTTGTAGTCTAATGTAGTGTCAATGCGCGTTTACTCTACTTTGAAAAAGGCCGGATCCTTCTATAGTAAGAGCAGAGGTATATGTAGGCTTAGGCTAACCTGTGTGCAAAAATATCAAATATATTGGTATACCTAGGTGTATAGTATACTGTGTACACACAACAAGGTTGGTTCACTTACAGTATCGCACCATATTTTAGACGTTGTTTGGCAGTAGTAAACGGTGGTGAAGCGCTTTTATTTACTTTTAATATAATACTGCCCTCTACTGTTGTCCCAGTGCATCTGCTGACGAGATTCAGAATTTAGCAATTCATGTATTTGTTGCAATTTATGTAATTACATTTGTTGTCTCCGTTTCACCTATTGTGTCATGCTGGCATTTTTGAAAGGTCACATTTGGCATTGTGAACTGTGCAGCTATAATATAATGTCACACGTGAAGTTAAACGTTGTATCAATGTATACATTCAGTGTAAACAACGATACATTTTATAGGCTATTATATTCCTTCAAGGCCCCCCTGAAACCTACTTACAATTTTGAAAACTGATATTACTACTGTATTACACTTTTTTATTAATGTATCAATCTAGTTTGTATTAATGTAAACATTAATACAGGGTTTTACAGTTACTGTACAGTTTTTACAGTAGGCATAATATAAGATAGCAGTACATGAACCAGAAGCCCACCCTACCAAATACCTAACACAACATGACATAATTCTATTTAGTGTTAATTACAGATACTTTACACTCCTCTCAGTTGTGATATCTAATACAGGACTTTTGCTATCCTTAGCTGGTTAGTTTAAGAGAGAGAAATGTACAGACCACATCACCGAATAATCATCTGTTCCATCAAGGCCTTTCACAGCTTTAAGCACATTGTTAATAAAAACAATAATAAAAAATAAGGTCATGCATGAATTTAAAAGCATTTCTGGTAAGTGAGGGTAGACTCTAAAATGTAATTGATGCTATGATATGCTTATTGTTTTGGGTGGGTTAGCCGCCTATGCAGAAGTTAATCCTGTTGGATCTGTCTTTAAGCTCCCTCTAAGGCTTCACTAACCCCAGCTGGAATGTTCTCAGTGGGAAGGCTGTGCATGAGGGGGTCTCTTAAATTAAATTAAGGAGGAGTAAGGGAAGAGACAGGAGTTAACACATAAATTGAGGAAACAGATGCCTGCTCACCTAACCCTTGATCTCCAAATCTCCTGTCTTCTGTATGTATGCCTGAGAGTAGTGCGAGAGAGGACATATGCAGACCTGCTTGTACAAGAATTTACAGTTGCTATTCCAGTTGCTGTTACTCTTGTTATTTCCTTAACAGTAAAAACATTGTGACCAAACTATGTTGATGCTCACATCAGGCTGCATAATACAGTACATATGCTCTCACTGCATTTTTTAAAAACTGCTGCTAACCAAACTTTGAGAGGCCACAGCACTAGTGAGAGAGGATATGCCCAGGTGCCAGCTGTGCCATCCCGTGCGGCTTGAGGACCTCAATGGCATGCATGCAGGATTGTGCGTCTCATGCATTAATGCTCGGCTGTGCCCACATCTCTCATGTTGTCAGGATGAGGGATAGCAAACAGCTGGACAGCTGAAATCCCAGGATGAAAGGGGTGTCACTCTTGTAGGTCAATCCCAGCTGTTGCTGGGACGGTGGCAAGGACAGGATAAAAAAATAAAAATAAAAACTCTTTCCCACCGTTGCCCCTGAAGTGCTGCTATAGGGATATGACTAATTGATAGACAAATTATTGTCATGAACTGGACACGAGGGTCTGATGACATGTACTCTACTGCAAGACTAGGAGTTGTGTCAAGTTGTATTTAATTTAATTATGCAGAAAGACATTGATGTAAGTATATGTCAAAACATCTGAAGAAGGCACTAGTCAAAATGTTTGTTTATTATGTTCCTTGTGCATTTATTAGTTTGTTTAAAAAAACAAACACAAGAACTTGTTTTGAAACGTGCTTTTTATAGTGTGAACCAACAGAGGAAAGCAAGATGCTTTGTTATGCTTTCAGTCACTGAAAAGCCATTTGTCCACTGAACCAAACAGTAAACTAAGGAGAGACAGTGAAGAATGCTTTGAAGTGACAAATAAAAATGTGAGACCCTAGACAGCTGTAGATTTATGACGATGACAAATCTGCATATAATTGGTGCTAATCGCATAGACCCTGCTTCTGGTTGAGATAAAAGCATCTTCCTTGCCCGACACTGACCAGTGATGTAGTGGGAAAGTGCCCGGTTGCTAGGCTCACAGCTTATTGTTCCCTCCGGCTTTTGAAGTGAGCTACTGGAAGTTGACCGCTGCTCATTTTCTCAGTGGATAGATGTACTCACATTATTGAAAGGGGATCATAAATGCCCTCATATGACATTTCAAGGACATACAGTTTACATGTGTTGGTCAAAATACAGGGAAAGAATAAGCTACACTCTCCGGCCATGCGTGTAACACCAACAATATAAAGAAATGTAATGCTTTTTAAAAACTGTTTGGAGGAGAGAAGACTGTCTTTTAAATATGTTGTGTTTGATGAGAGGTGTGAGCTCCCCACTGAGCAATAGCCAGATAAGATGAAACCACGTAATAGAACCAGCAGATGGCACTATATACGTTTTTTTGGCATGCACATGAGGTGGTGTATATAGTTATACTAAATTAGTCAAAATAAACAACACAACCTCAAGACTACAACATTTTATTCGTTTGTTTGTTTGACAATTTGCCATACAAAGTCAATTTTGATACATTCGAGCATGTAGACTTTTGCAGCAAGTCGCACGTTATTCGCATAAACTGCTGTCATAATTTAGGCCTAGTCCACATGTGACCTTTGACAGACTTAATGTTTTTGTATTTCAACTGCAGAATTATGAAAAGGTCTATCTAATGTGCAAGTCAGATAGACATCTAGCGTATTAGATTTGGCTTGAAGCAAAATGAAAGGAGAACGCATTTACAAGTATTATTTACACGTTCATGTAAAACAGCTCCACTGTTGTCCAGGAACAGTGCACATTGACGGTAGACGCAAGCGGTGACTCACCGCTGCGTCCAGTCATAGAAACTATCTAGGAGGACAGTAGAATAGATTAACGGCGACTGTTGCTATGTGTGCCAGCACCTTCTCTCTGGTTGCAATGCTTCTGCTTTCATCCCGGCTATTTATAGACTAGCCTAGCCAACTCGTCATAGAGCATATCGCATCTGCACTCTGTCCCAGTCTAAAAACAGCGGCACACCCGCTAAACCTGAAACTCTGTCTTCAAGGTAGAACTATTGTAGACGTTTCAACTTTCGAGTCGTTTATGAGGTAGGGCGATTGTTCATATAGCGCTTCTGCGTTAGAAGCGTTAATATATAGAGTTCTACGGTTAGAAGTGTAGCTACTGATAGCGGGGTATGCATGGATATATTTAAAAGGGGCTCTGCAATGTAAATGTGCCCCAGGCTTTTCGCGTAGACTATAAATAGGCCTAGTGTTGCTCTAATATATTCTCATCAAACGTGGCTCGAGTTCAAATGAGTTGCAACACCAGATTTGTGCAATACACCTCACGTCTGGCAACACACAAGTCACCTTGAAAAAAGCAATTTATATTATCGAGTAAACCAGAAAGATTTGAAACTTTTCTGAAGATTTCTTCAATAGAACTTTCAGCTAAACATTGAATTGATACAATTTCTAGGTCTCTTCAACTAGAAACTTGAGGTTGTTATATATGCTACATTTGTATACATTTTCTTTTAAGGCTATGCCTGTCTACTAATAATAACATGTTTATAACTAATAAATAATAACTAATACATAGGGCTTTTAACTTACAAAAGTAATAACCTATAGATGGTGGACAGATCTATATCGCTGAGATATATTAATTATTTCTTAATATCTGTTTTTGTATTGTTCAATCTGCAATGACTACCAAATGTGCCTTTTATGTTGTGCTTGTTTGTTCACAGAACTGAATTTCTTATCTCATGAACCATCCTGTCAATTTCAAGTGGACTTTAGTGGACAATAATTGCTTTTCCTTCTGCTTTATGTTATTAAATCATGCATATAACAGACACATTACCAATTGTACCTGTACTCAAAATACTATACAGATAACGTTGCATCTGAGTACTTAATATGTTGTTGTTACAGTGGCTTTTTCAAGTGAAGAACAGAATGGGAACCAATAACACCTGAACACTTTCACAAACAGTTACGTATGTACTGTAACACCCAAGTAAGGTTGCATACCATCCTTGTACCCTCAATATACAGCAGCCTACATATTGTCGTCATAGTGTGTAGTGAACGATTACAGTTTGCTTAAATTTGAATATGATGGCATTATGTCTATTTCCAGAGTTGTCAGAATATGACAGCATTTCACTCTTCTGAGTCAGGCAATTAGAAAACACAGGGACAAACAGTTTTCACATGACATTCTCACTTTGCCAGCATACAGAAAAACAGTACAGGCTACCCGTGCTTTCATTTAAAGCCATTCAGGACCCTGTGCACACGACCCGTTAGTTCTCTTTTCACTTGAGAATGATTATGATATTTTTGCAGACTTGTTCTTGGCAGGTTAAAACTCACAGATGTCCACAGTGCTCAGATGGCTTGAGGGGGCAGGTACCATCTGAGCAGTGTCAGAGAAAAAGTCATTTCAGCAGCACCTTGCAGTCAGACTCACACAGAACAACATATTGTAACGCCTATAAAATATACATTAGACAAGGGGGTTTAACAGAAATTATTAAGTTATCATTCTAATGTTTTGCTACAATATTACCGAACACAGTTCAACACTTGCTTCTAAAGAACATGGCTTATTTTGCTCCCAGTATATACAGAATGATCTACCCATTAAAGCCTGTTATTATATTACCTTACTTAAACTATATAAAAGAAAGTTGAAAATGACGTAGTATCTCTGGTTGAAGAAGGGCTATTAAAATTCCATTCTACCATTCTATCATTCCATTCAATTGAATTTCTATCTTGCCCATTGGCATAATGGAAGTGATGGGGTTGGATGTACAGAGCTCCACTTGTCCTGGTTAATGAAACATCAGTAGACTTGACAGTAAAATAATAGACGATTCTACAATACAGCCCATTCTCATGAGATTGACGTCAAATCAATGTCAAATCAATGAGATCATGTTGAGTAAATACCATATGCCTAGCCAATGTTCATTTTTATGACTGGAGCTATTCTCTCTACAGATCAGTGACAGCTATAAATCATCTTAATGTATTATTTAACAACGAGTATTCTGTTGATTATATGTCTAAGCACTGACAAGTGTAATTTTTTAAACCACATTTTTATTTTATTGCTATTGCTTAATGAAACCATTTAGTAACCAACAAGTGCTTGAGTTGTCTAGGATCTATTATTGGCTATGGCTATAAGTGTTTGTGTGTTCCACATCAAGATGAAACCTCACCATGACATTAGGTAACCAGGCAACAGCGCACATTGCTGCCTGACTATAATTTTCTTGTGTTTAGCTATGGGGTTTGCTAGTAAGTGACTACATGGCACCAGACCAAAATGAACCACCGTACAGCCTCGAACAGCCTGATCTGTGTCAGGAGGTGTAGAGGGTAACAGGCTATATTTGGCGGCTGTGTTCTCTTCCAGAGAGATGTGTTCTAGGTCTGGAGTTGACATTTCCTTCAGAACGGGAGAAAAAAAATAAAAGTGGGTTGGCTCAGTGTGGGGGTGTACAATGCATCTCCTCTACAGTTTCCCAGTTACTGTAAGCTGCTCTTTCTCTGCGCTGTATGAAATGTCACATGGTGTTATTCATATTATAATGCTGTTTAGTCCAATAGGCAATAACAACTAATGGATTTCTGTTTTTCTGATATTGGCGTTGACACATACAGTTCTCACAGATAACACATGGTGCTGGTGTTGAATTTGTCAATGTGAGTCAAAGCACAGCCGGCATGGGAGAATGGGAGAGTACTGTATTTTGTTGACTGATCTGTATGGCCAGAAACCAGCTCTATAAGATGTGATTGGTGTTGTGTTTGAGCAGGTTGATTATTGTTAAATACAATTTAAAGAATGGACATTGTGTACAATACAATGTTGGCTCTTTAGACTGCTTGAGTCTGAACTGTGTGTTCTGGAGGTTAAACAGATGTGCATTATCCCAGTGTGTTATGTAAAACAACTATGTGAGTTGCGTTCACACCTTCATGTATCCTGCTTGGCTGCCATGTTGTGGCATGGGCTTGAGCAGCTGAACAGCAGTTGTTGTGCAGACAAGGGTACCAGTACCATAGTACGCAGATAAGACTTCCCTAATATTATGCGTTACTTTTGTCGTTGTTTATTATTTTGCTGTAGCAGATTTATTATTTGAAACATTTGAATGAATAGGAACCCAACAGCCATATGATTAATTTTCACTCATTTCCTGTTGGTTGTCTACTGGGAAGTGGAGAGGTCAGTGGGTGCTGTGGGGTCAGAGGTCAGAAGTTGTGCTACTGTGTGCATGATGCAGGTTACATACTGTACAGGTATATGATAACTCCCTGTGCATAGCAGTGGGAGGGCAGTGGTCCAGAGACAGTGTGTCTCAGCTGGTGTTTTTAGGTAAGTGTTCACGCAAACCATTCTACAGACCTGTGGGCCTTCTGGGGGGGGGGGATGTCGCCATTTGTTCCCACTTCCTGTCCAAGCTGAAGCTATGGATCATTCATGTCTTTTCAAAGCACCCGTGTCGGTAAGACAAATGGGGGAATTAAAGATTACTGTCTTGAGTATGTAAGTGAAATGAATAGCCGATGCTATGGCTTTTGTCAGCAGGCTTTAGCAAATGTACATTTGAATTCACTATGGCAGCTGACACTTCAACTCAAACATGTCAACATTTCTTTTTCTTCCCGCAGGATATTTTATTTAGGGTCTGTTGTTGTTGTCAGTCACATTACTACACGTGTGGTGCCATCTGCTTATCTGTCACCAAGCCCATTGACAGACACTGTTCTCCTTGGCCTTGCTAGATCCTGCCCTGTCAGATCTTCATGGTGCATATGCTTCAGGTGATAAATGAGTGGTGCCCTCCTGTTGCCCCCAGCCTGACAGGCACACTGTCACTTAGCTGTCAGAGGGTGGGACGTGTCTCTCTAATGGCAGAAACAGGCCGACGGGGACTTAACAGACTTTCAAGGTCTTTTGGGTCTGTGGGCCCCTGGCCCGCCACACTCCCTGTTTAAACGCTTCTTTGTGTTGGTCTTTCATCTGTGGGGTGCCTGCTGCCTCACCCAGCCCGTCCTGTGAGTTACGGGGGCTACACCCCCTCCTCTGCCTGCCGTGAAATGTGCAGAACAAACGGCCCAGGGAACACTCAGGGATTGGACGCATTGCCTGGAGATGGAAGGG
>JAODUG010039346.1:0-15072 GCA_027564795.1 Aphredoderus sayanus
GGTTTAGCGCCTTCTATCTGCCACAAGAGCTAGTGATTTGGGTCATTCTGACCCGGAGTACATTACGAGGGTTAATGTTATTGTGAATGATGTACTGTATGTGTTAAAGAATTTAAAATGTGCTCTTTAAATGTTCTCAGGAGTGCAGTGACAGTCCTTGCTGTGAAAACCTACCTTAAGATATGTTGCACTGGGCTCAACTTGATTGGAAACTTCTGCTGCTGTTGCCCCTGCTTTGGGATTACCTCTGTGCTCTGGAGCTAAAACCTACGAGATGGCCACTTTATTCCCGAAAGCCCCTGCTTCTAGTGTGGAATGCCCCAACAGAGGACTGTATTCCACGTCATGGTATTCATTTTCAGTTGGAGCAGTTCCAGATTGTGGCCTCACCCAATGAGGGCTTTGTTAAACAGAACCTCACCATCTTCTACAAAAGCCGCTTGGGCTTGTACCCTTACTATGAGCAAGATGGTACTGCGAGGAACGGTGGGCTGCCACAGGTTGCCAATCTCACACAGCACCTGAAGAAGATGCAAGAAGGCGTGGACAAGTACATCCGCGAACCTCGAGCCATGGGCCTAGCTGTCATTGACTGGGAGGATTGGCGTCCACTCTGGATACGGAATTGGGACATGAAGGATATCTACCGCAACATGTCTCGCCTGTTAGTGAAGCAGAAGATGCCCACCTTGCCACCAGAGCAGGTGACTAAAGCAGCCCAGCGGGAGTTTGAAACGTCTGCTAAGAACTTCATGCTGAAGACTCTAATGCGTGCCAAAACCCTGAGGCCAAACCAGCTGTGGGGCTTTTACCTGTTCCCTGACTGCTACAATCACGACTACAGGCGCACTCTGGAGAACTATACAGGCCGTTGCCCTGATGTGGAGATGACTCGCAACGAGCAGTTGAAATGGCTGTGGACAGAAAGCACGGCATTGTTCCCATCCATCTACCTGGCAAGTGTTCTGCGTGCCTTGCCCTCCGCACGGCAGTTTGTCCGGAACCGTGTGAAGGAGGGCATGCGCCTGGCATCATCTGGAGATGGGTTGGCACGTCCGGTCTTTGTGTACACCCAGCCCACCTATGTCAACTCCCAGGAACTGCTGGTGGAGGTAGCTGTGCACGGGCTGTTACCTGTTTAGTGACTCTAAGTCAGGCGCCACAGGGGCTGTGCCATGACAGTTGCAAACTGACTCCTCACATTGGTGTCAGCCATGTATTCTTAGTGTGTGAGTGATGACAGGATAGATCTATGTTCTGCTCAGTGCTCTACTTTTCCTTATCTGCAACCACAGTCCTTTCCTGTGCCATTGGCAGACTGACACCCAAATACCATATATTTGTATGTAGGGCCGGATGGGTGGTGGTTGGTTTACAGAACTCGCCCTATGTAACATTTCCTTAAGGCATATTTAAAGAATAACGTAACATAGCTAATCATTCAATAACCTAACCTGATCGTCTAAAATGCTTTACAGGCAGACCTCATCAACACCATTGGCGAAAGTGTGGCTTTAGGGGCAGCGGGAATGATCCTCTGGGGAGATGCAGCGTATGCAAGCAATAAAGTACGTATCTGCACACTGTCTGTCACACAACAATGTCTATGAAAAGTTTTCTCATCCGTTCATGGCTGTTTTTATTAGAAAATGTAATACTTCTCCTTTTCTTCTTCTGCTTTCTCAAGAAACATTGCAATACACTGAACTAGGGTTGCATGAAACATGAAACTGCAATATCGATATTTTTAAACGTGTGTAAAAACACAAACGATTTTGGGAAAATGCATCAAAATTTTAGATTCATAACATGTCAAAACCAAAAACGTTTTCTTCATCTTCTATAGGTTTATTTCAAATGACAGTCATATTGCACTGGTACAACAGTGATTCCAAGCTACCGAGGAGGCATTCTTATTGGCCATAAATGTTTCCTTTTCGAACTCTATTGTGTCATTGTCTTCCTCGACCACACATCTTACTATTGTGTCTCAAACCACAACTAAGCCACACAATAGACACATCTTTCCTCAAAATAAATGGAATATTGCATACTCTCTGCAACATTTTTGATATTGTATTGCGCAATATGATATTGCGAAAACAATATTGAGTCAATATATTGTGCACCCCTACCTTGAACACAAAAGGCGGTGGGGAGGATATATATATATATATATATATATATATATATAGATATATAGATATATAGATATATAGATATATATATATATATATATATAGATATATAGATATAGCCTATTAAGGAACATTTAACACTTTTTGTAGTTTGTGTAATGTAAATATAGGCAATAGGCCTACAGTATACTTAGGCAATTAGAGGAAGCTCCACCCCTGGCAAGACGCTAATCAACATTTCACCCAATATTAAACAAGTTAAAACCTGTAAACCTCTATTGTTTGATGTGTCAGATTCCCAAGGTGCAGGCTTAAACATGAATATAACATGCAGTTTTCTTATTGTCTTCCTTCTCCTTTTGTCTTCTGTAGAACAGCTGTGTCAGCCTGGATATGTATCTGCGGGGTCCGCTGGGTAAATACCTGCTTAATGTCTCCACGGCAGCAGAGTTATGTAGCCAAGCCTTGTGTGGTTCCCACGGACGCTGTCTACGCAAGCACGCAGAGACTGATGCTTACCTGCATCTCAATCCACTCAGCCACAGTATTGTGAGTCAAAATGGCAGGTTGACAGTCAGTCTGGTTGATAAAACTATGAAGACAAGCTTTCAAAACGACTTTCAGTGCCAGTGCTACAGTGGGTATGCGGGCGAGGGCTGTAGCCAGAGAGACCCCCTGCGGCAAACGGGGACAGCAACTGAAACCATGCCATCAGCAACGCAGTGTGTGGTGTTATTGCTCATCGCTTTTCTATATACAGTAAATATGGGAATACATTGTATTTGAGAGGAGTGTTATCTTCTTCAATTGATGCACACTGTGGGGCAAGTGTACAGTTGACGAGAAGTGCCTTTTTATAACACTGTGGAGTTATGGCTGTTTGTATGTGTTTTTTCTTACCCATACCCTTCAGCATGGGCGCAAGTTTCACTTGAACATTGGGAGGGGCGTTAAGTGGAGCTTTGGGGGTCCTTCCCCAGGAAATTTGAGCATCACTTTATTTTCCTTAATTCTGGAACAATTTGTGCCTTTTCTGCATCAGGTTATGGTGGAAATGTCTTTATTTATGTAAAGGAAAAAACAGGAAACCTGGGACAATTCAAAACATAATGTAATACAATGTAGTAAGGGTATCAAAATGTATTGCTTTCAAATTCTCCTGTTTATACATTTATTATCCCTGCTTAGTCAACATAACCTTACAGGCCGGTTGTTACAAGCACAGAATGTAGATCTATACACATTGAAACTGTTTTAAAAGGGCAGGCGCTTTCAAAAAAATACATGGCAGGTGATTGGATGTACCATCTGTCTGTCTGTAGGAACCGCCATTGTTGTTTTCGAGTTGCTTTCTCTGTCTTCACAGCTAAACCACGCCCATAGCTACCAGTACGATGCTGATTGGTCACAGGTTAGATATACCGGACACAATTGATTGCTGCCTCTCCGGACTGATTTTTGCAGCCAAGTCAAACTGAAGATGGCAAGATCAGGACGGTCTCTCAAGACTAGAGTCAAGACACATACTGTAGGCATGTGGCAACTATTCATGTCAATGATATATTCATGAATTTTAATTAATGTATTAACCTAACAGCTCATCTGCTCACGTTCAAAACGTTCTGCACATTAAATAACAACATGTGTCGTGCATGCCCCCACCCCCACCCCGATATCTACTGCCTCAAGGGCTGGAAGTAACTTTGTTTACAATTTTCTCTCTATGTCTCTCATTCTAACACTGTAAATCATTTTTTAAGATGTCATATCACCCTTTTTTCCATGGAGTAAAATGCTTCCAATAGGGACGTGCTGTGTTTTTGATGTTAATCTGATATTAGAATGTGTGTGTCTAACGAATACACTTAATTCTGAATAGCATGACTGTGTGCATCAAAGTGCCTAACCTCTCTTTCTCTATCTCATGTTTAAGGCAAATATATTGGTATTTATTAATGTATTTTTATTTTTTCAGTTTTCTTATTTGTGAAGTGACGACTACTAACACTCCCAAAGCCGAAAACGCGTGCTCCATTTATTCAAAAATATACTAGTGTTGTTTATCAGCACTTTTACTGTAAGTACACATGCAGTTTATTCTTTATCTTACAACTGTAAACATTTTGCTGGTATTTTGTTTTCTGTTGTTTCTCTTTTATTATGACCCAAATTATTACTGTAAATAAATGTCATTTCAGCTTTTAGTGTTGTTCATTTTTTGTTTGTACTGTATGTCCATGAATGTAACAGAAGACAGGAAACCTAGGACATACTGTACCTAGGTGCTTCTGCTAATACAATGTAACTGCACTCGAAGTTACATTGTATTTGAAGCAAAGTGTGTATTGGTTTGAATATAAATAAATAATAGACAAATAAATGGGGTTTGTGAAGTCTTAATCTTTAAATATTTGCCTAAGGGGTGGCAGAGCAAGTCTAAAGGGAGGGATACAATTTGTTTGCTGCATACCCCCTCGTGTAATTGTAGGGTGCAGTTAAGCCATGAGCTATTTTCTACTACTTTTAAGAGTCGAATGAGACCTCGAAGAGGAAGACTCAGAAGTGTTGTAGTTAGGTAGTAGCTACCGTAAGTGAAACCTTTTAACCTCATTGGTTTCAGTATGAGCTATAATAAGCACACTCTTTCATGGTTGATTAAAATAAAACGGGATGTTATGAATACTGTAAGCCCTATCTTGTATTAGTACCTGGGTACGGCGTTCCAAAGTGCTTGTATCTTTAAATGTTGTGAGTCTTTTGATTCGTTGGCTGAATTCATGCAGGCTTCCTTCTGAACAGTTAAAGAGCTGACGGATCACGAGGTCATCCAGTCATAAATAATTGCGGGCTTCGACAGTTGTGACACAAACGCATTAGGTAAGTAATGTGCTTTTACCATTTACAATAATAGTGCATCTTGTAATGAAAACATTCGAGATTAACTTGAGAAGTTGTTGATGCAGAACAGAACAGTCAGCTTTGTATATTATTAGCCCATTTCATTGCACATCTGCCCTAGGTCTAGCAGATGCCTGTCATCGATAATGGGACCGTCCCTCTGGTGCATGTCACCTCTGGAGCCCCACAGCCAGCTGTTTAACTTTGAAGAACATATTGTATTATTATTATGTGTTATTTTGCTTTACAGTTGTTTCCAATCGCTATGACACTTTTTTCAGAAACTCTTCACACAGTAAGCAAAACATCGCCTGTGTAGCCGATACAATTGACACATTTCTTGTTGCTTTGACAGAAAATGCATACCTTTAGCACACATTTCAAATGCTTGAACTTCTTTTAAACACAAGCTCTACCAAGACCAAACAATGTATTATTTCTCCCAAATTTTGAAATGCTTTCACACTGCATGTCAGAACAGATAACATCATGTTCTAAACCTAACTTATAGGCTAAAGTCAAAGTGAACAGTTGTTCATATTGTGAATTGAAACACAAATATATCCCCTGTATTTTATTCCATTGCTACTGAGAAACAGTTTATTGAAGTTACAGTATGCAAATACATAAAGCTGATTCCTATCTACAGTAAATACACTCTCTTTCACAGTAAACACACTATTTCAGGTTCTTTCAGCTGCATGATCATATGGTTTAGAGTACAAGAGGTCCTCGTTGGGCTGGCCTTGTGTAGAACAATATACAGCAACACAAATAAAGTAAGGAAACTGCATGAGGGAGAAGAAGACAAGTACCAAGACAAGGGAGAGGAGTGGAAGTTACAGTACCTGTAGAATGCATGGTGGATGCCAAATGGTAAATTTGCCACCGTGACAGTTGATGAGGATTAGCGGGGTATGAACCAGAGACTTCTCTCTCACCCTGCTCTACCCACTGTGCCACTGTCGCCCCATGCCCAAAGGCATCCAAAACACTGTTCCCAAAATGCCTTGCCAGAGAAGATATCAGGTGGGATGTGGATGAGAACATGTGGCCAAATACAGTGTGTAAATATAAACTGTGCATTCTATAAAGCTACTCTGAGATTACAGTAGTCATTTTGTACTTTTTTGTATTGAATTTCTGCAGCAAAAGAAACCAAATGCATGATTTTTACTAAACCCAAAAAACATGTTGTTTTTCCAAAGCACAATTGATGATCACTACAACTGTTTTGCCAATTGTGTGTTGCAGGTGTGTTGGTGCATTAAGAGTTTTGCAAAATTGTCAAAAGTATTGAAAGAGGTGTCAAAGCGATTGGTAAAAACTGTAAACATGAATGTTTTAGTAAGTAAACCTATATTGTTTAATCAAGCTTCCATTTACATAACCTACATACTATATTAAGGATGTAATTATTTGTAAGACAAAATAATGCAATCTGTAATACACTGTGGAGGCCCTCGCACTTTGGTCTTATTGACCCAAGAAACCCCCGTTGGAATATTAGTGAGCTACATTAGTGGGACCAGTAGAGACATGTGCCTACTGAACTGTAGAGGAAGAGTTAGTGAGCAATGTGAGCCTCTAGGCACTCGTGTGTGGGAGTGGCATGCATTCATAAAAAAAAATAATGTTTTGGCAAAGTAATTCCAGACATAAACGGAGGAGTATCCAAAATGACATTTTTAAATACCAAGTGCAGTGAGGTATGTGCTTCTCTTGTTCTGCAGGTATGAATGGCATTTGTCCTGTGGTGCTGCTATGTTTACACGTGGTCAGTCTTTCTTTTGGAATGCAGTACACCACACCCTTTCTCCAGGTACCTTTCCTCACAGTATGGAACGCCCCGACAGCCCGTTGCTATTCCCAGTTTGGCATAGACCTGGACCTGGGGGTGTTCAGCATTGTCCATAACCAGAATCAAAGCTTCATGGGCGACAACATTACCATCTTTTATGCTGATAAACTGGGGCATTATCCAATGTACTCCCAAGGAACGCCAATTTACGGAGGGGTGCCACAGAATGCCAGTCTTGATGAGCACCTCAGAGTGGCAGCTGACGATATTCGGAAGAATATTCCCGACAAGGACATCCCAGGACTGGCTGTGGTGGATTGGGAAAGCTGGAGACCCATATGGGCGAGAAACTGGGATAGTAAACAGGTGTATTGGGAGGCATCCAGGGCACTGGTAAAGGCCAAGCATCCAGAATGGAACCCTCAACAAGTAGAGGTGGCAGCTAAGAATGCGTTCACTGAAGCTGGGAGGGAATTCATGGCACAGACCATAAGTCTGGGTCAGGCCCTCAGGCCAGCGAGGCTGTGGGGTTACTATGGCTTTCCTAATTGCTACAATTATTACAGTCCTAAAATCGTGAACTACACGGGGCAGTGCCCCCCAATAGAGATCAAGAGGAACAACGAGCTGTTCTGGCTGTGGAACATCTCATCTGCTTTATATCCGGATATCTATCTCAGCCTAGAAATGGATGGGCTTCACAATGAGGTCCTCCTGTATACTCAGCACCGCATCCTAGAGGCAATGAGAGTAGGGGCCCAGGCGGCCTCATCGGCGCCCCCTGTGTACACATATTCCCGTATTGTCTACACCTACTCACTAGCGTTCCTCTCTCAGGCAAGTTGTTTAGCTTGTTGCTACTGCTGTTAGTGTGAAGCAGTATGGCATGTGTCTGACCTGTCTCCTTGCCTGTAGGAGCATCTGATGTACACCATTGGAGAGAGTGCAGCTTTAGGGTCTGCTGGGGTAGTGCTCTGGGGGGACAGCGCATATGCAAAATCTCAGGTACGATGATTTGCCTTTCAATAAACGTACCCTCTATCTCCTTCATTGGCAAGTAGTGCATATTCTGCTCCAATCCCCACACTTGTTCTCCAGCTCACTGTTGATGTTTGACGCTGAGCACAAAGGTGTGTAGGATGGGTAGAAAAGAGTGCAAGCTTATGAAAGCTGTAGAGGGAGGAGTAGAGATGAATGTGGGGGGGCATACTCTCGCATGATGCCCCTTCATTCGCTCTCTTCTTTTTCTAGGCTACTTGTGAGGCGGTCAAAGCCTACATCGACCAGACGCTGGGATATTACCTGGTGAATGTAACCGCAGCAGCCACATTCTGCAGCCAGGTGTTGTGCTCCTCTAGGGGGCGATGCCAGAGGATAGACCCTGCGTCCAAGGCTTACCTCCACCTTGACCCGGCTGTCTGGAAGGTTGTGGCTGAGAAGAAACCTGGAGGAGGGCACAACTACAAGGTGCTTGGACAGATGAGCTATTATCAGGTTACCAGCCTGAAAGCCCAGTTTCAGTGCAAGTGCTACCATGGATGGTCAGGTGAGAGATGCTCTGAACCAGCGCGTGGTTGAGGGAGAATGCAGTGTACATTGTGTAAATAAGAGAAGAAATCACAGTTTTCAGACACTATCTCCAGCTAGTTTAGTTCATGCCATGCTAAGGGATGATTTATTTCCCTGTGGTACTGAGATTACAAACTTTGATTAATGTTAATTCTAACGCATTTTATGCCTTCTCTGTTTTTTCTATGAAAGGTAATTACTTTATGGGAAATGGTCATACAGTATTTTCTCATTTAACTGATCATTATTTACAAAATAAATTCAGATAGATTATCAAGTTACCGGTATCTATGGATATTATGTATTTGGAAATATATTTCAGAAGTTTGAATCAGACCAAGAGATTATGAGTGTGACTCCATTTATATTTTGTAATATAATTTATGAACATGGAACTAACTAAACCACAACTACAATATTGAAGTGAAAATTCTGCCTTAGTTGTAAACAGTTCTTCAATCAAATGCTAGTGCACATCACTTTTAAATGTCATGTTTGGCAATTTCCTTTAAATTGTTTGATTAAAAATAAAACAATTGCACAATATTCGTTGTATTATGTTTCTGTATTATGAACTACAGTGCAGAACAGCTATGTGGGTTTCTAACCAGCAGGTGGCAGTGGAAAATAGCCAACTGAGAGCCTAAACGCTTTTGTGTAGGATCTTGCAAATCAACGCAGCAACCAAATACTGTATGCCACAGTTAAGCAAACTATAATGATATGGCTACATAATTTTAAATAACTCCCTTATTAGGAAGTAGCTTTGCTGCAGTTTAGTTTGTACAATTTGAATACAATCAGCAAACACAGAACCAAGGAGCAGAAAATAAGATAAGGTGACCTTGATTACAAGTTACTCCTTATCTGTTAGCCACTGCTCCTAACCGGCGTAGTTGATAATAATTTTCCTCTTTCTTTCCTCTGAGAATCAGCAGACGGGAATAACAGAAGGCCATCTGCTTCTTTATTCTGCCTTTATCATTTGTTTCTGGATTGTGGGGAAAGTCAGAAACAGCAACGTTTAAAGCTGTGCACCTACAGTTGCTTGAATCCGTAGCATTGTTTTATACTGCGTACATGTTTGGACAAATTGTATCATTTACCCCATAATAACTGACCATGTGGTAATAACAGGAAAAATAAAAATAACAGGGTTAACACGGTTTGTTGTTTAATAATTTAAACCATATTTCAGGCTAATTGATGCCTTTCGTACTGACTGGCCAATGTTGCTTTTCATTGGATTGTTATTTTCTATCTTTCAGGAGCATACAATCATCAGTTCTCTTTGTCCAAAGGAATGGAGTGTGTTTATATGCTGTGTTCTTTTTAAAAGCCATGAAATAGAGTGGGATTGAAAGTAATAGAAAGAATGAATCCTCAGTGGTTCAGGCGAAATAGGAAGGATAGCAACTAATGTGGCTTTGTTGATTCTTTCTTGATAGTATGTTTGGCAAGACTTCCTCTGCGGTTCTGTGCGACTGACCTTCACAGGTGGAGTCTTAAAGATGTCCTTTTCATACCAGCCGTGTGATAAATAACGCTGTTGTCCTTTTTCCTTCTACCTCTGTCCATCTTAGCAGTCATCTGTATTCTCTCTATCCTCACATTTCAGCATTGTGCTTTGTCACCCACTGTGGTCACACCCCTGTTAAATAGCCACTTTGTCATGCCCTTGACTGCCCTTCAAAAGGCTCTGCTTACGTAAAAGTCTGTTATACTGACAAATGATATATACTGTATTCTGCTGATGCTTCATTCATTTATATTAAGGGTCCTTATAATGAACATATTTATTTGGGGACTTTATGCATTGTGTTTATTGGTGGGCGAACAAAAGACACATTCATGTGGCACAAATGCCTCTTGCGACAAAACCCTTAAATATACATTTTATTAGATATTTTTCACCTTTTATGTGATCTTTCGGTTGCATTACCACTGATAACATCAAACTTAGAATCATACCCTGGTCCCCTCATTCAAACAAAATTGCAGTTTTCATCAAACTAGTTATTTGTGGGAGTTTGTGGCAATTATGGATACAATTCCGCCATGTATTATGCAATATATGTATGTATTATACATGCATATACTCTCTCTCTCTATCTATCTATCTATCTATCTATCTATCTATCTATCTATCTAAAATAGACTCTAGAAATGGAGATAATACTTACTGATATGGCATAATTATAGATAATGATGCATGCTATTACTTTAAACAGCTGCTGTGTGTGTAGGTGTCATAGGTGCACAATGCTAACTGAACAGCAGTCCATGTTAAGAGAAGTGACATATGTAAAAGTCTCATACAGAGTGTTTCTAGCATTAAGTATGTAATCAGTGCCTACAGGCAAGGATGGAGAGATGGAGCTTTGATTGCACCCTCCACTAAAGGGCTGTTGGAGAGTGGCAGGCAGACCATATCTTTTAATAGTACATGTATGTAATATACCGTATAAGCAACATTTAATGTACTTTGTTGAAAAGAAATCTGAAATTATTACTTTAAATAATTATATATTAATTATTATTCTTGAAATAATTTCGGTTGGGGGCCCCTGAGTCACACTTCAGAGAAGAACTGCTTTAGGGACGAATGCATACTTGCTGTCTTGCTCTGCACATACGTGTGTGTGTGTGTGTGTGTGCTGCGTGTTGGGGCTCTGTGCATGTCTTTCTGTGGAGGATCTACTAAAGGCAAACCTGATGAGAGGTGACCTGACAGAATGTCATGTGACTGCTTCTGCGATGGCTCTCAACCCTCCCAACCCCATTATATACAATACCATTACAGCAACACGCACACGCACAGGCACACACGCACACGCACACACACACGCACACATTCAGAAGCACACATTCAGAAGCACACAAATGTGTCTTCTACCAAAGTCACACAATAACATTGTGTGTGTGACTGTGTGCGGCAGTTGCTGAGGTGGAAAATTACACTGCCCAATCAATTGCTAATAGAAAGACTTTCCTCTAGTAGTGGCCAATCAAATTCTCACAATGTGCCGTCTCCTCAAAGCAAGTCCAATCAGTTGCTCACAAAGGTTTTCATTGTCGTGTCTCTCGTAATGAAATGTAATTATCCTCTTTCTGTGGTCACATATTGATGACGCTACTTTCTGGATGGATGCTGAGAATAAACGTATACGGAAATAAACACCCCGCACCCCTTCCTTTTATAACATAGTTTTACTTTGTTTTCAAGGGAATAGTCCATTTCTGCACTTTTCCAATTTATATTACTGATTTACATATTTTGTGCTCATTAAAATATGTTGCTCCATATTATACAGGGTAATGAAGTACATCTCAAAAGAGACATGTTGTTATGAGAGCTGATGTTTTGCATTAAGGAGCACTGGTCACCTTAGTGGAAGAAACACTGACTTGATGCCAAATTAGCTGTAGTGCACAATAAGCATGTATTGGATTATTTTATGAAAAGGTTTTAGTAATGAAGGGAGGTGTGTTTGGATGGGAAGGGGTCTATTGTACATTATGTCTCATGTGGATTTACATCTCCAGTTAGACTTAACATTCCATCAGGTTTCTTTTGTAATTATTGTTATTATTTCGAATGCATTCATGGCCAACTGGCAACTAGTAAGTGTTTGTTTAATGGTCCCTCAGTAGTAAACACACAGTTGTGTCAGAATACAGAACATACATGTGATACATACATGCATACATGTATTGCAGTGAGATATTTGAGACCTGGCAAGATTTAGTTTTAGATAGAGTTTATCTGGTTTGAACTAATCCTGACACTCGACAAACAAAAACTATGAATGCATAGCATGCATACAAACAATAGCCTATGAAGATGAAGATGACGTTATCGTTTGTGTAGACAATGTACTGATCACCTTAGTAGGATGAAAGAACATTTTATTAACAACTCTACTACCAATATCAAATGACCACCTTATCTCCTCTAAAATGACTGAGATCTCAGAATCAGATCTTTATAGAAGAGAAACTGTAATGTGACAGACCACAGGTGCTAGTTTTATGGCCAATTCCATATACAGTAGTGTGTTTGGAAATAAAAGGGACATTTAATTTTGTTCTGATCTATGATGCAACTTTAACAGTTTAGATTAAAATGCATGAAGTGGGTTAATATAATAATGTCTACCCACTAACTTTGTTCATTCTCCACTCCTGTCTTGATTTTCCACTTTTGGACGTCTAAATCCAAGTTATGTTTTAGACAGGTATTACAGCCTACAGGTGAACTCCATCCCCACACACTGTAAACAGGTGCTGAATTCCAGATTTGTCCAGGGATCTGGGATTGCGTAGTCTCAACACAAATGTCATGGTGAGTGGTAACCTTTACTGGAGAACGTTATCTGCTCGGATATAGCGTGGCCAGCGTGATGCCATTGGATTTGAAAGGTCCCCCGCCCAGTCACAGCCACAGGCATTGCTGCCTCCATGCTTAACAACAGCAGCACTACTGGATAGTGCACCATTCATACACCACTCTGCAAAGTTTGCTCTGTCCAACTGGATCATCATCGCTTGTCTGTGATTAGTCGACCGTGGGGAGAGAATAGGAACTGCTTTATTCTGTATTCCTTGTTCTAAGAGGAACGTGCCTTTGAAGAAGCATTCTACCGTCCATCCTGCGTGTGCATGAGAAGGTGTTTAGTAATCATTTTAATGAGAGAGAGGAAGGCTTGTTGGAGGTCTGGGTCTGTTGTTGGAACTGCTGCTGTGTACTGCAGTGTCGGCCACTATAGGTCTGAGTGTCTGTACCAAACTGACAAAGCCAACCCTACTTACACTGAAGACTGATAAGGGCAACAAGAACTATATTAGATATCCATACTTCATTCAAATATGAAGAGATTATACATTGTATACTAAACATTTTTCTTGTTCATAATTATAGAAAAAAACTGTATATAACATTTCTGTAAATAACTAAATAACATTTCATGCATTTGTAAACTTAACAGAAACGTGAAATGTTTACTGGCACTACAGTGACTTCCACATTATTTAAAATAAATGTATAGCCTAGTATATCTATTCGCAAAAGTGCACAAGTTCACACCCTGCACTGAATGTTGTCACTGATTCACTAAACTAGCTGACCTGTTGTCTCAGGGATGTTCATTTTCACACAATTAAATGTTATTAGCTTTCATAATATGTTTTATAACTTGTTATAGCGCCATCACAGGTCAGTGTGTATTTGCTCACCAGGGGGCAGTAGTGAATAGAGTTATGGACAACATAGGTAACACTAAGAGGGTACAGTAACATCTACAAATGTTTGTGTTAAAATGTTAAGCATGGTCTGTATTCAGCTGCATTGGGTTTAGGTTACTGTGTATGCTTACTGTATGTTGACTATAATATAGACTAAAAAAGAATATATATATATATATAATGTCAATTTAATTTCAAATAAGTAATTTATTTTAATGGTATAGGTAAAAATCATCAAACATGCTTTAGACATGAATTTGTTTAATTAGACTTATTTGATAGGCAGTGTGTTTGTTATTTATGTTATGGTCCTTTAGCAACCAGTCTGCTTGAAGTGCAGCTCAATGCTTCAGTGGAGCAGTGTGCTTCCTCGGGGTGAGATTCTCTTGGCGGTTGTTCTAGGAGTTTCTAAATGTTGGCATTCAGGTTCATCTTGTCACCGTCCTCCATTCTGCACCTGTTTCCAAGACTACGTTCATTTAAATTGGAAGTTGTGGTTATTAACAATGTGTCCTTGACCCAAACTGAATGTCACACCTCTGTGAGCTTTAACTCACATATCTAGGTGAACTATTAACGTTCTTGATGCACTGATACTGAAAGGTGTAGACAGTGATAGTGTAATGTGCCTTATAATCAATTCACAACATTGTCATGTAGCATATGCTGTTATCCATACAGTAGCAACTTACTATAAGTAGCCTCCAATGACAACTACATGTACTGTATTAGGTCAATACAGCACACCATTACTTTAGTCAATGGCCTTGACTGTAGTAATGGTGGGCTGTAAGAAGTATTTTGTTACTCTAAATATATCAACTGCTTTTTTCCAGGTTTTTCAGTTTTGCACTTCCTTCAGTCTAACCAAAATGTCAAGTTTCAGTAAGATTTAATCGACTGGGGTTGAGTCAGAGGGGGGAAATGAAAGTTGGTCTCCACACCATTAATATGTGTCGGATCCCCCCTGATCATTGTCTACTGTTAATACTGTTGTTTTCTCAAGTTATTCCAGTGTGCAGTGTCACATTTGTAACAGGCGCACAGGGTTCAAATACAGAGTGTGTTATTCTAGAAAAGCCATCTGGTTCCTTGTGTTGTTTTGTGTGTGTGCTTGAGCTTCAAGCTTCAAGCTATTGCCTTTTGGGTGCATTACTACTTACTGTACAAAGGACACCGATAACATGTTTGTAGTGGTATCCAAAGCATCTTACAATGACATGACAAGTAGTACAATGATCCGGTAGGATAGGTATCTTGCCCAGGGATGCTTAAAGTCAGGAAGGCGTGACCTGGTTGTTGAACACACAGACCACCAGGCTATCCTGCCTCTATGTTTTGTAAATGTATAGTGCAGCCTTAAATGGAGTGACTATAGGACAGGCACCTTACTGTATTACAACCACATAACCAAATGAAAAC
>JAODUG010039357.1:0-17368 GCA_027564795.1 Aphredoderus sayanus
GGAGGGTTAAAAGGCACATAAAACAACACAAATACATAAAGAAATAATGAATAAATAAATAAATACACTCAGCAATGACAATTGGAAAACACACAAATCATACATAATCAGATGGCCAAATATGAGATTTTTGAATACATTATGAGGGTTAAATGTTTTTTTAAGAGTATGTGTAAGTGTTTTCCCAAAGATTTAAATTTTGCAACTACTTTGTGGTGATTCTGTGCCCACTGAATCATGAAGCCAACTGATGGGACTTATTCAAACACGTCCAACTTCAATCTCAGTCAGTCAACATGACAGTATTGCAGCTTCCTGTAAAAGCCAGCGGTCTAGTGTAGGTGATGTATAACCGTCAAGAGAAAACACTACAGACAGCTGAATATCCGTCTATTAGTGTCTCAACTACAGCACCCCCCCTCCCCCCCACCATCCCAGAATGTCCATCTTACTTTTTTGCTATTCTCCACAAATATGGTCTAATTATAATATATATTATATATATATATAATATATGTAAATATATATTTATATATTATATATAAAAATATAACTGTATATAATACATTACATGTTATATAATATATATATAACAAATAATTATTATAATTATTAAATAACTACAGTGTTAATAATAATATGTTCCTGTTATTGAGCTCTGAATTGTTTGGAAAGTGTAATAAAGCTGAAGTGGAAAGGGTATTTAGGACAATAGGATAGTGAGAAATATACTGCATACAGGTTGCCATAACACAAATGCAGAGTAATAAATACAACATGTTCTGCACCTGTACTATATTAGCAAGTCATTTCATGCTATTCCAAATTGATTATGTAGCACAAGGATAGTGACATGCTTACACACTAAATTGCAAACGTGAACAATAAACTAGGTAAGACCTTGGCTGTGTGCATGCATGTCACTATGTACGCGTGTGTGTGCACGTGTGCGCATGTTAACCCATACACCTCTGTGCTCTGATCTGCAAATGGAAGCGTTTACATTTTATCGCCTGCTTACTTTAATGCTGTGGTAATTTGAGTGGCTCAGAGAAAATAACTGACCAATTGCTGATAATTGCTCAAGATGGCAGCCATGTTGGCTGAGGGGTCAAAGGTGATTGGTGGGATGGCTGCTAGCCAGCTGTGGATTGGAAGACGCTGGGTTTGAGGGTCGGGTCAACAACTGGAATGCGACCAATGTCAGTATGACGCAATATATCAAAAACACAGGTATAGGGTGGACATTTTCTTTGTTTTCTAACAGGCACCCAAAGAACACTACCTCACGTCTAAATAAACAGGAATAAAGAAGGCTTTGGTAGTACACTAGCTCAATGCATTAATGTATCCAAATCTAACCTGAACTAATGCTGCAGGTAATGATTTCCATAAAGAAATATTTTTGCTTCACATTTTAAAAGAAGGGGTATACATCTTTCAGTGTGCCTCAGCATCCCTTTGTTAGAAGTGATGTGATTTTAACAGGAAGTGATGAGCTGATGTAAAAAAATCTAAAATAAAAAGATACAAACTTTATGAAAACACAGGCGCCTGGAAAAGAGAGCATGGCTCTTTCTTTCCCCCTCTCTATTGCCTTTTGACTCTCGGCCATGCCTGACCAGTATGGTTTCAAAGCCATTCCCACACTAAGCAACAGTCTACAATCAGTGTTTCCATTTCTTGAGGGCGTCCACTGTAGATGAGTGTGAAGACGTTTTACATTAATATCTGTTACAGCCCTGGAGACTTGGAGGAAGAACTGAAAACATGAAGGTAACAAAACATGACAGTGCCACATTGTGGTATCAGAATTTTTAGCAAATCAAAGCTGCGATATTGAATCCTTGATTGGCGGAACAATCTGGGATGATCGCTTTACTACAAAGGCAGAATCTGTAAATTCCCTGCTCTGCCATTGGATTGTCAGTCAGTGGTGAATGCTAGGCCTATAACACTGTGCCCACAGCAAGCTGCAGAGTGTAATCAGTGCTTTGATTTTCCCCTGCTTGTGTAGTGTAATCACCGACCGCGGCACCACAGAGCGGTTGTGTCTCCATCTCCTGCTGACTGCCCCGTGACAGCTAAATATCCAAGTCCTCTCTGGCCATGGTAGTCCTTTCTGATTGGCCCGGCTTAGCGTGGTTAAGCCGCTTAATTCCACATCATGTCTGGGCGGTTGGCTTGGCCCTGGTTCCTCCCTGTCATGTGGCTAGCAGCGAAGGCATTAGAAACAACAAACACACATGTCAACACAGGCAGTAAGGCATGGACCACAATGCGATAAATACAGTAGCATGCAGGCGAATATGAAGGCCAACACTTGAAAAATATCGGACTTTTAAATGCCTGTTTTTCAACACTAGCTTTACAGCCAACACTAGTGGGCTGTAAAGCTAGTACCACTTAGAATTCAAAGATGTTGCTACAGTATTACCGCCATGCGACTCTACAGCTACTCATTTGGATTGCAAGATGTAACGCAGAATTGCCTGCAGTACATGTATGTAAATGGAATAAGTGAAGAACAAGAAATAATTGCAAAACAAAACACATTAAAATGTATAGTGTTTGGAATATTTGAGTTTAAGATATCCAACTAATTGTCAAGTCTGGTGAAAATGGCCACTATGTTTTAGATGTCTACATCTACACTGAAAATACAATATGTAAGGTTAAAAGTCAATTTAAAAAAAATCACATGAGGCGCAATTGCATAGCATGGCCAGAGGGGCCACCAAAGGGCTAAATTATACTGTTCAGCTTTAAGATACAAAACCCAGATCTGTAGTCTCCTGCTAACACAACTGTCATGTTGTTTAACCCTGGATTTGTTAGATGTCATGATTTTTTAAATAGTTCAATACATTTCATATTTATGTGTGGCATACTCTGCATGTATATGTAAATGAGACATGAAATCCCTGCCAAATGTCCACCTCTGGGCCCTCCACCCATCACTGTTAGTCCAACCTCTGGGGAGACACCAAGGCCAGACAAAGCTGCCTCCTGGCACTTGCTAGTCAGCCTGGGTGCCTGCAGGGCTGGGTAGTTCCCAGACATTTGGCCCTTGTGGCTTCCAGCTTTCCAGGTCTGTGTCAGACCAGTGTAGAAACAACAGTACCCCACCCTCTGTCTCTGACTGAACAGAATGGATAATGTTAGGATAATTCTGGAGAGAGAGGCAGGGAGAGAGAGCTAGAGTTTCTCGTGTACTACGGTACACACTGTGCCCGTTGGTGCCCGTGGCATAGATGGCGGTGGATGATAGAGGTTAATCTTGGCGGTTAGTCACGGTTTGAGTCAGCTCAGCCCTGCTGACAGAAGGAATCATGCTACAGTTTGACCAGCCTGCACCACTGCCCATGAAATTTGCAAAGTCACGTCCTTCCTATATGTATGTAATCCTAACTGTAACAAGGGTTCAAATATTAAACTTAAACCGCAGAGTCTGGGAAAAATTAAGTTCAGTACAGATTTCACCCCATGTCATCAGAGTCATTAATTTATCCTCGGGTTGAGTCATAACTTAGCATAGCTCCTGTTTAGTTAAGGGAACCATGGTTTTGCCATGGCAACAGTTGTTACAGACACATGATGTACTGTATACACACAAACACAATGCAGTATTTAACAGTTGGGCCCTTAATAATTCCACTTTGTGCTTCGGTAGGCCTACTGTATAATGCAGAACTATGACATCAGAAATTACTAGTGAATTAGAATAAATCCTAAAACACAACTCTCTGAACATCTATTTGTTGTAGGTATACGCACACATACCTACATCAACTACTGTTTACAATATTAAACAAGAATAAAAGTATAAAATGTCCTTGTTATAAAATATATAAAGTAATAGCCAACATCCCTTACACTGGAATGTGGTTTGTACAGGTTCCCTGTCTTGTGGTACATTTCAAGGCGAAACCAGACAAGCCAGAAAAGACACTGAAAGGTGGCATTGGTCATGACAAGAACATTGTTCTCCACTTTCTATTTGCATCCCTCTGGAGCAACACTAAGACAGGGCTTCGATGACTCCACGGCGTTGAAAACAGATGTTCTTGCATATGACGAATGGGAAAAAAACTAATGCCTATTTAAAAATGACTTCCTAAAGTGAGCCCTGTGGGCCAATTGCTTTCTCAGAACCAGTCAGCCCAATCCTTTGAAATGTTTGACCCTCCTGCAGGTGAAAGACAGTGAGAGAGAGAGAGGGAGAGAGAGAGTGAGAGAGAGAGAGAGGGAGAGAGATAGAGAGAGAGAGAGAGAGAGAGAGAGAGACCCCACAGATTCAGTCTGATGTGATTTGCAGAGTGATGCTGTGTTGAACCTACGCACCACAGCACCTGCTGGAAGAATCATATGTTGGAGTGTATACTGTATGGCCATATTAAAAGGCCATACCTCAGGTTACATCTGAAAACACAATTGCCACTCTGGCTCTCCAATGCTCTTGCCCCCCCCCCACCATCTCTTTCAATTGCATGCCTTCCTCCTTTGCTTGAGTAACTATCATCTTTGTGTAGCCTCTCTCTTTCAATACCACTCATTGTTTCAATTCTCTCCCATCTATCTATCTCTTTCTCAAATCCCTTACACCTCCTCCAACCCTGGTCTCTTCCTCTCATACATGCCTCCCCTATCCCCTATCTACTCCCTGGGGTGGTGGTGACGGTGCTCTTGGGCTGTTTTGGGGGGGGAAGGGGTTAGGGGATATAATGGTTCTACCATGACAGGAGGTCTGGCTATTAGCAATAGCTTTTTCACGACTGGTGTTTAGTGTAGCCTGGGGACGGCAGGACACATTGAGCTCAAAGTTAGATTTGTCATGCTGACAAATGACACCAGGGAGAAAGAGAGATGAAGAAAGAGTGGAACCATGGTAGAGAGAGATGGATGAGGAGGGGTGATCAGTGACACGGGCATTCTTTTTTAGGTTTCGCCAAAAGTACGAAGGGTTCAAGTGCAGTTTGTGTGGTGCTATCAGCATATGAATATAGAAATGTAATCGCAACCGCAGGGTGTATTTTGCCCTGAATGCTATTGAAGTAAAATAATAGTGGATCTAAATGTATCTGGGGAAATGGCAAATATGCTGTACCAGCTACAAGATATCTACTGTAGCAAACAAATAAATAGCTCTCTCAGAGGAACCTGACAAATCACTCAGGACTATTAGGTCACTTCCAAAATGCAAAAGAGCTTTGAGAAAAGAGCTTGGTTCAATTGAAATAGTCAAGAAATCAGGTACAACTAGAGGAATATTTATATTTTCCCCTCCTGTAAAAGAGATACACTTAATGCAGTCACGGCCCATTGGCCTTGACCATCCTCTCCGTGTCCAGCTTTCTCTTGGCAAGGATTTATGGAATTCTCTTACCTGTCTGGAGATTACATCTACCCCCACAGACAAGTCAGGCTACAGGAAAGAAGATGAAATATAAGTGATGAAAATCATATCTTGTTTGTCAGCTTTATAGCCTATTGTGATCATGCCATGGGGATATGTTGTTACATTAATTACCTATGATAACTCGTTGCCATTAAATCTAGGACAAAAAAAAATTCTTGAAATGTTCAATAAAATGCTGCATTTCAGTATAGTACTGTTTATGTTTATATGAGGTGTATTTTCATTGACCCCCTCATTATTTCAAACTTGAGGGTTACTTTATTGCCCCCACAAAAAGAACAATTCTGTTTTCCTTTGCCCCATGCAGTGAGTTGGCTGGAAAGTTGTCCCAGAAGGGCACCTATTGGTTGAAACCCTGTCTCTTTGCTCACTGCACGAACCTGCCTCTAAGTAGCAAGCCTTAAGATGACTGATGGTTCATGCGTTCTGAATAGAACACCATAGCGGGCTTTCATTTCACGTTATCAATCATGGCTGGGGTCGGGCTTTCAAATGATCAGTTTCTATATGCGAATATAAAGCCTTCAACATAATCATGTGTAATGAATGATATACAAAGTCCAACACAGTGGGCATTAAAGTCATTCTGTTACTCAAACAACACTATAGTTTCTAAACAACTTGGTTTCATTATACTCCATAGCTGAGCACAGTGCATTATTCTTTTATATGACATTTGATACCTGGGGTGAAGGCTGACGTAACCTCACAGCCTATCAACTTTTTAGGCCGCAGACGTTGTGATGACAGCAGAGGTGAAATTAAATGGTTAGGAGGAGGTCCGCTTTTGCCCTTTTATGAGATCTCCATAGATCACCCTGTTTCCTGACACACGCACACTGCATTTGCTCACAAGACACTCTGGGTATCGCGTTACATCACACCCAATAAAGCCGCCAGTCAGCTGCCACTGTAGGACTCCATCCAATACCTTCACCCAATAATATTTAGCCATTCAGCTCTGTGTTTCATATAGAATGATCAGCATGCTCCATTGTTTGGAAGGCTTTAAGATATCGCGTTGCACCGTTTGTCAAAATTATTTTTTTGTTATTGAATCCTTTGACCTACTGTATCTGGCCTTCCACAAAACTGTATAACTCAAAGCACTGCAGAGGAAGCTGAGATGGACTCTATTGTATGATATACACCGTGTTAAGCCAATAAGTCCTTTGGCCAAACCTATGAAAATGTCATAGCAGATAGAACTGACATATAAAGCTGTAAAAAAAAAAACGGTCTGGATTTAAGGACTAATGGAATAGGTCAGTCTCTTGCTCAGGATCTGTGCCGTAGCAAGCACACATGGACACACACACACATACAGTATAGACACACAAAACCCATACATCTATATATGCATAATACGCCGACAGTATACAGACCATAAGTCAGGCAGACAAAGTACATATGCATGCATCATAGACGTACTCCATTATTCATACTTGGACAAGCAAAACCATTGTCATTCTCCAATATCAGATAATGGCTCTACCAGCGTTCAGTGTCTGTCTGCTTGCTCTCCACCATTCAACCGGGAATTAAACACTGGCCCTGCTTTCTTTTCACTGACCATCCTGAAATAAACATCAGTCATTGTCTTTCATCTTGAAGTGGACATGTAATATGACCAGCAAATGATGAAATGGCTGAACATGCTCACGGTGAATATGCTACGGTGCTCTTCTTCGAAGGGCCGAGTGAAAGCCTCTTTACTGCAAACTGGGTTGTTCAAGATCAGCCTTACTGATTGGTTACTGATACTGGTTTTTAATGGACACCCATATACACCTACAACTTGACAGGCAGTGGAATCCCAGGTAATGTTAAAGGAAACTCCAATTATTGTCCAATTATTATGAGTCATTTTCATATTTTCGACCGTCTGGTGACTTACCTCCAATGGTCATGGTTTAGTCATGCCATGGCCTACTTCGATCCAGGCCAGCATATGCATGGGCCACCCCTGTGTGGACGATTTCAGAGCAAACTATAACTCACAATCTACTCACACATGCCAACAGTGCTGTACTGTAGATTGGATTTTAGAGCTATACATTTAGATTAATTTGTTAGAAATGTCATAGACTAGTCAGCTCTCAGTGAGTGAAATGCTCTGTGAGAGACCAAGCCTTAAATTTAATTTCGCCGCAAGAATTCTGGAAAGAGTCTGGAAAGGCTGGGGATCATTGCAACTGTAGTCCGAGTGGCCGGTAGGCTAGAAAAGCGCTATATACATGCAGTCAATTTTTTAACATAGATGATGCTATATCGTCAGTTTTATCTCAACTGAAGACTATATCTTCATTGAAAATAGAACAAACAGCATTGAAGGCTTTTTTAGACGGAAAATATGTTTTAGGTCTACTCCCAACTGGTTGTGGCAACATTTTTATTTTCTACGTCATATTGGTTTGAGTGGTTGAAGTTACGGTGACAGAATAAGGGTTTATCCAGTCAACTGAAAAGCTGTTTATGAAAGAAACCGCCCTATACAAACAATTCATATGGATGGCTCCCCAGATTGACTTGTGGACAACAATCCATCTGGGATGTCATGTTACAGGCTTGGAGGAGGTGTAAGTGATTTGAGAAAGAGATAGATAGATGGGCAAAAATTGAAACAATGAGTGCCATTGAAAGAGAGAGGCTGCAAACAGAAGATAGTGAAGATTTCTAACCAGTCAGGGTCTCTTTGCATTGATTGGCCCTTCAAATCTACCTCGTCTGTCAATCACATGAATGCGCACAGACAGGAGGGGAGGGTGTGGGTTTTTGGGTTGTTGATTTAATTCTTGTGGCAACTCTCAAATCCTGCCTTTGGCAGTTTTAATTGATAATGATTATTTAAGTTGTTTGTTTTGCCATTTCCCCACAATAGTGTAAAACTAACAGATCCAGTTTTCTCTTAATATATTTTTTATTTATATAGTCTGGCAGGCTATTGTTCCCTGCTGCTAAAAATATAGGTGATTTTCTGTCATGAATTCATTTATAGTTACAAATGGAGTTTACAGTTACGATTGGAGTTCAGGGGTGGAGAACGCAGCATTCGTATAATATATTAGATTACCTTGTGTGAGTTTGGCCCATGATAAATGTCACATTCCGTGTGTTGACATTACACTATACAGTACAATATAGTAACGGTTTTGGTCATGTATACTAAAAAATGCTCCTGGCTTTTCAATTGTTTTACCGTCAAGTGCCAAATCAGCATGCACAATAAGACATTAATACATTTACAAACATTTCTATTGGCAAACGAGTAGCCAATGTTTAAAAGCCTGACTTCACAGCCTGACTTCACAAGGCTGTCTGTGTCAATGAAGCACTATGCATATACAATGACGTGCCAAGACCCCAGTGGAGCAGCGAAGGTATGTGTAGTCTTTGGACAACCATTGATAACAATCTGAAATCTATCTTTTTTTTCCCCGTGTGCAAAATAATGTGCCCACAGCAGACTCAGCTAACTGAGGCGTTTTATGAGAGGTGGGGGGGTGGGCGAGCTTTTATTTCAGGTCGTGTGAAATCAAATCTATGGGAATAACGTGCACATCTGTCTCTGAATTATTGAGCAAATATTTTGAAATAAAACAGGTTTTGCGCTGTCAAACATGGTATGTCAAAAGAGGTATTGGCTTTAGATGAGTGTTACAATGTGAAACAGCAAGCGCTACATGCAGACATATCAGAGCGAACAGCCTTCAAGTTTGTTATACAATGTATTATATTATAATTGCTTTATTATGCCTTGGTCTTGATTAAATGTTTAGGTTTCACTATATATTAATTTGAATTTTCACAGCATTATGTTTTACTGCTGAACAATGTATATACTAGGCTAATGAAACAACAAAGAACCATCTTGATTGATACTATCTGTTACTGTTAATGTTACAGTAGTATAGTACTATAAGCATATCTCCTCTCATTTAATCAGAAAACCTGGAAATCTAGATGCCCAACGATTGCTTGCATGCAATGTAAACCAAGCTTTAGCTCAGCATACTAAAGCACAATATCAGAAGCCACACAGGTATACTGTACACTATACACTATACTGTAGTAAACACAAGTTGCAGGGGAGTTGAGGTATGTAGGTTCAACAGTAGCTGAGCTGACCATTTATCTGATCTTCTGATGACCACATAACCTTAGGACCTTATAACCTTGTGTGAACAGTTAAATATCAATAGATGAATAGCTTGGATTATAGGTAAAGCCCTAAAGAAAACCTTTCAACAATCAATGGCACTGTGGAAAAGTTACAGCATTTCTGCTATTGTTTTTGATGCAACAGTTACAATTGCATAATCTCTGTATTCTTTAACTGTGGTTTAACCGTTGTGTGGTGTTCATATTTTTGTTACTCAGCCAATGTTTGCGGGTCTGGTGGACCCACTACCTTATTGTGTTGTTAAATCAATACAGACATAACAATTTATATAAAAATAATTTATGAATGGTTACTTTATCCCAATTACAAGCAATACAGACAGCATATATGGTTAATATTAACAATTTAGTTTGTTCAACATTGTTAGATCATATTTAGAAAACATTATCTGTTTTTTTGTGATAAAACGTAAGTAAAATGAAACATCCACATAAACAAATTCATATTGAACAAATCTAAATGGAACAATGTTAACTCTCCTATTGTCCTCGAGTTTCAAACGCATTACGTTTTTATGCCAACAGATGGCGCCACCTGATTGTGTCCGATTGTGTAGTTCTCTTAATTGTCAGTGCTGTGTTTATTTATTTATTTTAACCCTCCTGTTGTCCTCGGGTTTCAAACACACGCAGTGCACATCATAGGTCTGCGTAAGCTATAGAATTAGAGAGCTAGTGCGTTGTGTCAGTTTGACCCAGAGGACAACAGGAGGGTTATGAAAGTAAATACAATTCTCAGTCTAAAAAACACCAGCCCCATTGAACAGATATAATCAATATCAGTCTACACAAGATATCATCCCCATTGAACACTATGTTAACACTACATCGGATTGTTTCTCAAATCAGATCTAGAGACACTCTGTTATTTGCAAGTGATCAGATCAGATTGATGTGTCACCAACCTATTTGCATGGATTGCTGTTGTACTGTACGTTGGCATCAGTATACATAGGTGGCATTCCAACTCGGATTTAAAAGAAATGGTATACATCAACATCAACATGCCCTCTACACAGACACACTGTAAAGTCGCAGTGCATATCTCTTCTGTGTAACCAGATAAACTCAGTGATGGAGCTCAAAGCAGATTTATTTTGGATTACTCATATACAGTAACTCTCTAGCTGTATTGAAGCCCTCCTTGACAAAACATTGCAATGTAAGCCAGTGTGTTTGGTCTGCTGGACTCCAGTGGTCACTAGTGTGTAATGGAAGCAATGCTTTGTTCCGTTCTGTAGTCATGGTGGGCTTCCCTGTGCAGTGAAAAGTGAAAAGTGATTTGAGCAGCCAAGTTCAGATTGAGACGCATCTGTATAAATCCACTTTGAATTGCACTTCAAACCACCTCAAATCTTCAAAATGCCAAAATGTGGATTTCATGTGGTTTTCTGCTGTTATGGATACAATCTGGATATGCCAAAACACTAACAGTAGTCTGTTCATGCTAGCCTACAACATGAGGGGCAGGGCTGAGCCAAGCGCACAACGAGCAAGCAGGTAACAAGTATTTTCTTAAACAAGATAAAATAATTACAGGCGGGAGGGTAACCACACAGCGACAATAAATAACGATCCGACAAATACAAAAAGAATACAAGGGCTTAAATACAGGAAGACAAGACAGACCATCGGACAGGGAACAGCAAGGGTCAGGTGTAAACAATAAACACACAACGAGAGGGGCGGAGACAGGCAGAACACACACCGGAACAAGACTACCACGGGGTGGACAGCAGACCGAACAGGAAAACATAGACAGGGGCAATGGCAGGTCAGTTGCATATGTAATTCTTGCACTTGATGCATGTACTGTACACTGTCTTTATGTCCATCTTGTGTGTTCCACACATGTCAAAGCACTTCTTTTTGACTATACTGGCCACAGCATCGAATTATGAAAATACTTAGATCAGGAATTTTACATCAATCTGTCCTTTACTCATTAACTCACACATTATAGTTGGTCAAGGTAAGAAATTCAGACATATAACATGCAACAGGTACATTGGACCCAAACACCACTTCTGTAATATAAATGTGTAGAGGGGATGTACAGTAACTTGACACACCAGATGGTTGTTACACACACAACCAAATACTGTATATAGTTCTATGCACACAACCATCTGGAGAGCCATCCTTTGAAAGTCAGATGCATTAAAACAAATGTGGCAGGTGATTGGACGAACCTGTTAACCAGCAGAGCATGCAGTTCAACTCCTGCTGAAGTCAGTCTAGAAGAAGAGTGAAAATATATTTTCCATTGAGAAAAGCCTTCTTTGATTTCCTAATATATTCTAATAAAATTAATGCTATTGTAGCACTACGTTAACCTTTTTGGGAACCGCCATTGTTGTTTATGAGACTCGTGCATTCTCTGCTTGTCCACCTAAACCACGCCCCCGTAGCTGTCAGTACGATGCTGATTGGTCACACGTTATTTATACCAAACATAATTGAAGGTTCTCTTATAACAACCCATGACCAGTTAAAAAGAAAAGAAAAACACACAATCATTCAAAGCTGCAAATGTACCTAGTAGCAGCATGTTTAATCCCCATTTGGAATAGATATGCTACAAACACACAAACCCACCACAGGTTCTCAAGAAGGTCAAATTGGCCATGCAACCAACACATTAAAGTTGTTCCGTGGATGGCCCAGCACATGATGAGTGGAGCTTCGTGTAAACACCATTCACCGCAGCTGTTTATTTTGCACTGGGATTCACTGAAGGGCACATACACAGGTCCGCTGTTCTACAGGGCGATTAAACACAGGGAGAAATGTTTGGTCAGACACGCCAAATATTTGCCCACGGGGCTTTGCCTACCTCTACGCTCTCAAAATATGCAGTGATTAGTACCCTAACACTGCAGGGTTCCCAAGAATGTCACTGCAAGGGAGCCTAAATAGATTCCCATCAGGCAACAGACTTCATGTGATAAGGTTGCATCCTAAAAACGTCATATAAGACGGTTTAAGCAATTACATGTTCTAACACGTCCCCATTTTACATAGTAAATACTATTCATACCCCCCAGCACCATGACAGGAAGCCCCATTCATATGTACTCTCATTCATAATTAGGATTATAATGGACTGCACTGGAATGCATTTATATAGCGCCCTTTCAACTTTACAATATAGCCCCTCATTCACCATTCACACACACATTCGTACACCAATGGCGATGTCTGCCATGCGAGGCGCCATCTGACCACCAGGAGCGGTTATGGTTGGGTGTCTTGCTCAGGGACAAAGCTCAGGGGTTCGAACCAGCGACTCGATCACCTGTCGCCCCGCTCCACCCACTGTGCCATCATCATGATAGAACCATCATTAGCAAGACCCATACAATGTATACTGCAATTAGAAGTACATTTGTAGTGCAGTGAGCCAAACTGCACATTATTTACCTCATGGGAAATGCATAGTGCTGTATTGTGAATGTTAAGATTCCAATGGCGTTTCAACGGAATACTCTTTGCACTGCAGTCTAGGAACCATGATGCACACGTATGTCATTGTACACATGTCACGTCATTGTTCCAGTGCAAACCAGCTTTCCCCACTTCATCACTGAAAATGTGATGGAATTAGTGGGCTACCTGGTGTGCTGATAGGTTTACATGCAAGCCAACCTGTTTATTATTACTTTTAATTTTGCTGTTTACAATTGCCCTTGCTGTCTAAATCACTGCACAACTAGCAAACCACTGGTGCTAATATTCCTCGACGTTGCAAAGAACACAGTAGGCCTACTCCTGCAATTCTTTGAATTTCCTCCAGACAGAGCCATAAAGAAGATTTAAGACTGAAAGGCCTGTTTGCTGCAGACCGAGGTTGTCCATCAGGGTTGTACCTAATATAGAAGTGGTCATTCCTGACAGGCCTACAACCTTAGATTTTCCAGTCTATTTGAGATGAAGAGGGACATTTTGTGAATCACTAGGAGTGTTAGCTAGCTAGCTATAGCTAATGGTTGCTGGGCCAGTTATTGGCTCTGTAAGACTCATCCATCTTCTAGCCACTCCATTGACAAAAAGCAAACACAGTGAACAAGACTCCCTTACAGCATCCAGCACTCCGTCTGTTAGCTAAACAGACCTTACAGAGATAACGAGACCACTAAGAGGTTGAAGAGGTCTGGAATTAAGGTGGGAGGCCAAAATATAAATAAATCCAGCAGTTTGAATATAACATAGGTTTGAGAAATGATTCAATGTTACAAATAGGTGTTACTGTTGGGCTGATATGAATTCTGCAAAAGCCATTTTATAAATATTATGTTTAATTTATATGATATGTCAGTAGTAACTCATTGCTAGAACTGGGGGTTGTATCCTGTGTTTGAATTGTGTAGCATAATAATTCACAGAATTATCTACAAAATAATACATACAATATAAACAATTACCTACATGAAATGAACTTGTAATATGTGCCAGTTTAGCTTTTAACCAAAAGCAACAGTCATTCCTTATAATAGGCCATTACATTCATAGCCTCATGTTATATGGACACATCGAGTTCCCAGACACATTCTCTCATCAAGGAGTGTGCAGTTTTCTTAACACCCTCATAACTGGACCCACAGCAAAGGATCTGATCAACAGTGATAATTTAATCTCCGTCTCTCAACTTCCTGTACCACTAGGGACACTTACAAATGTCCAGGCATACGCATGAGGGTATTTGCTAAAAAGCTGTAACTATGATTTATTCCGCTAGGGATATTTCTCGTGGTTTTCCCAGGCGTGGGATTAATTGGAAGGTCAACATGTTCTATTGTTCTGACCTATGGTTATTGCTTTTGGCTATATTCATGAAAAACAGCAACATATTTTATTGTAAGTGTGAGGAAGAAAACGTATTCAGTAAAGGATGAAATATGGTTGTTATGGGTAGGTTTAGAAATTATACTTCGTCAGCAATGTATTCTGTCTGTTAAATTAAAAGGTGCAGTAATCAATGCTGATGAAAGATTATTGATCTTTGTCAACATAAGTCAACATAAATAAATAATAAACAAATGCACCAGAGCTCCAATTAAAATCTCCGCCCCCCAAATACAACATACATTAACAAGGCTAGCATATTGTTGTGTGGTGCAACCTGCACCACTTTGTTTGTGTTCCCAATGGGATAGAATTGACTATATTCCACAATATAGGATACTGTATGTTGTAAAAACACCATATTATTTTTCACTGCTCATAGAAACAGACATAGCACATATACATAGCAACAGAATAGCACATAGAAAGGACAGCTATCGCAGACTGTTTTGTATAACATTGCTTACATTTAATATTAAACAGGTAAAGCAACATAACACAATGTTGCTACCAGTCCAGAAATAAACTTCAGTGAAATCTACCTCTTGGTGGCCCTTGTCCCAACCTATGGTATACGCTACAGTGACAGTGGGACACAGGGAGCTCTGTACTGCACAAACACACTAGCCTGTTGTGACTTTGGCAGGGCAGCTAGACAGAGACTCTGTATGGCCCTCAATGACTGGCACGTGTGTCTTTCCCTGCTGCTAAATATAGCAGCAACAACAATGGCACTGTGAAAATGCTTGTTTAGAATGGGGGGATTGGGGGCAGGGGGGTTGAAGTTAGACGATATCAATTTACAGCAGTCTAGGAGGTTATGAGGAATTCAGCTTCCCACTGACGATAAAAAGAGAAATATATTAGAAAATGTAAAGGCTTCTTTTGCATAACACTCAAACGATATTGTGCTGGAAATAAATAAGTACATTTATTTGTGATGGACGTGTATGCAGATTGTGACTATAGCATTTTGTTTTAATGCATTAGAATTCCCCCTCTCCTCACCCCACAGTACTAATAGCAATATTATATGATTAACATGGTATATTTGCTAAGGGTGTTTCCGTGAAAAGCCGTAAGGCATTAAAATGTTACAGCCACGATTTTTGCAGCCCATGCCAATTTTCCAGGCATGCCTACAGTCTAAAAATGGGGTTTTCATCTCCCTTCCACACCTCTAAAATAGTGGTGGTGCCATAAACATGTCCCCTTATCTTTCCTGTTTGTATAAATCATGATTTGCCTAATCCAAGTCATATACTGTATAGAGAAAGGCTTGTGTAGAAGGATAGAGTAAAAGCCAGAGATCGGACAAAATCATAGGATCAAAAAAGAGAAAAACAGAAAAAGAAACAGCAAATCACTGTACAGTAAGTGCACTGTGACTTCTTCATAATGTCCCTGAAATGAGTTTTCTGCTATATAAAACCATTAGAGTAGACATACTGTACAGTACATATTAGAAATGTGTTAATAGGATGATGAATAACAGGACAATATATCATGCGGCATACAGTATAATGAATGTGAGATGATATAATAGGATTACATATTTAGATCTACGTGGCCCTTCCACTGGTGTTGTTAGTGGTGATGATGGCGTGTAGTGGGGATATACTTTGTTGCCTTGCTCTTTTTTGGGGGGGAAGGGTGAGGATGGTGAGGAGGGCAAAAGGGAGAAAGATGGGTTACGGTTTAACCCAGAAATACACCCTTGCCACTATAGGTGACCTTCTTCACATATCTGTATAACCCATATGCTCTGCATTACTTCAGAGCATGGGTTATTTTATAAAGTAGAACCTTCTGATAAAATGTAATAATATTATGATATGGTCCTGATTAGGAAAATATTTTATATATCAGGGAGAGCACAATATTCCTGCATGGTGACGTTCTGCCCCTGCAGAGGAAAGAAATTAAATAACGAGGTCCATGTAAACATGGTGAACCTCCTTTTTGACGTTTCTTAGTTGTGGAGTCACAGCTATGAATGTCTTTGCCAAAACGCTTTTGGAGCTGAGCTATTGTAGAATAACAGGTGAGCCTTGTGACCTGTCTATAGCTGTGAAAACACATTTACATGTTTAGTAAGTCATTCTGGAGAAAGCTTGTTGATATTTGAACTCCATGATAAAAATAAAAACACCTCTCTCTTCAATGCCATAAGGTGCACCTTCAGAAGCGTTGCCCCACATATTGGAAAAGCATTGCAAATGCTAGGATATTCTTATTGTTGTGAGGTCTGCACCACTTTCTTTGTGTTCATATTTACAGAGCCAGTGCTGAGTGGAAATACCAGATTCTTTTTTCAGCAGGCACTGAGAATGTTAAGACAGCAGACCACAAGGAGATATTTGGTGAATTTGACAAAATCACTTTTAACACTTTTGCTTTTCTGTTGGTGGGATGGAATACCTTTAATGGCAGTACTGGTATAGCTATCAAACCGGATATGATATGGTGCAGAAAGCCAGAGTTGTGTGCTGGGGCTTGTAGACGAATAGCCATTGTTGACAGCCACAGCAGGCATCATGTAGTCATAATACTCAACATACCGTAACTATGGCAGTAAGAAACTGGGCCTTGCACAGGGGAGGCTCCACATTACGGGACCAAAGCCATCCTTTTTTATTATATTTTCATTACTATTGTTCGACCTTGCAATACTGGTCCTGTTGGTAAAGCCACCAAAGTGCATTGGTAATTCAAGAAATGAGCAGGGAACCATTTAGCTATAACAAACTCTAGTGTGTGTGTGTGTGTGTGTGTTTTGAGATACTGGAGTGATGACAAGGTACAGTCTGTGACCCACCAGAGTGAAAGGGTACAGTATGGGTCCATATGTAATGTTTAATGGCATGCAATCCTCCAGTTAGTAATCTATACCATACCATTAAGGAAAGGGCAAATCTTAAT